>JAIVFJ010000292.1:0-72782 GCA_025765615.1 Zopfochytrium polystomum | reverse complement strand
AAATATTTGGATGATGATAATAATAAAAAAGAATGCTCTAGATGTGGACGGCCATATTATCAGCTGTATTACTATCCATGTGATGATTGCAATTTAACAATAAGGTGGATTATGTTAGCAAAGGAAATATGGAACCAGATGTTTTGCGCGAAATGTGAACGAGAAACCAAATAAGGAAATATTAGAGAAAAGATAATGCATAAATTAGGATCTTAAGATCATCTATTTTAGAAGAAACGTGAAGATGAAGTCGAACGAGGTCACGTTGAGACATATTGTCAATGAGTTGAAGAAGTTCATCAGATAACATAATAGTGGTCAAAGTTGACAATGAAATAAGCTTTAAATATGGGGCGCGGAGAGGAAGAAAACATATAGTGTTAGCCAGAAGTATAAATGGAGAAAATAGAGTTAACAATATGTATAAATTGTGGATGGAAGGATAAAGAGAAAAACGTCTTAGGAGCATGTGAGGATTGTCGAAGGTATATATCACTAAGGGAGTTAAGAGTAATGAAGCTTTTGCAAACAGCAGAATATAAATACGTACATGACAAAACAGTGAGAAAAAAAGAGTGTTATGAATATGACAGAAATGGAGACTTTACAGGTTATGTTCTACATAGAGATACTTACAATGCAGAAACAAAAACATATGAAACAGACTGTACATGTAATGGATATAAAAATGACATAAGATATAGACCAGATTTCCTGATAAAATCAAAAAATGGTGGACATTATGTGATAGTAGAAGTGGATGAATTTCAACATGAAGGACGTAAAGTGATAGATGAAGCAACAAGAATGAGAAAAATAGCAGAGAAATTAGAAAAAGCAGTAATATTTATAAGATACAATCCATATATGGCTGGAAAAAAGAAAGCAAATGCAGAAAAGACATTAATGGAAATATTAAAAGAAAGTTATGAAAATGAAAGTATCATGGTAAAAGAAAATGAGATTAAAATAATATATATCTGTTATGGAAAGGAATACTACGGAAATTGCAAAAAGAGATTTAATGTGCCTGAAATGGTGCAGCGATATGCGATAGAGGAATTAAAATAAAGCTTCAGAAAGGTTCTGCTTTTTGTAGTGGAGCTAAAGCCGAACACTACAAAATGCGCGGAAGCTTTATTTTAATAAGTGTCAAGAAAACACCACATTCAAGAATAAATAATGAGGACAATAAAAATAACATATTAAAATGTTTTGAAATTATTTTTGATATATTACAATTTATTCATTGAATCGCAAAATGAGAAGTTGAGAAGTCTGTTCGACAGGTTCATATTAGGATTAGAGTTAATTTCCAAAAAAGGAAATAGTCCGAAAGGTCTGTTCGACGAAATCCATTCGAAACAAGGAAATCAAATAAGGATGAAGGTTGTGATGATGTGGAGGAAGAATACATATGTGAGGAGAAATTAGGAGAAAAGGTTGTTAGAAAATACTTTGACATCAGTTTCAGAAAAACTTTGAATACAGAAAATTTCAACAAAGTACTTAATTATCAATTCAATGATGAGGCTGTTGAGTTCATTTATGCACTGATTTGAAGAATGTTTGGCATAAGGGACAAGTGGGATGTTATGTTATATTTGTTAGGAGAAAGTGGTTGTGAAAAAGGTTCAGGGTACTAATACAAATCTAAATTCTTAGAGATGGCATTCATTGAAGGTTGGGGTTACATTTGAGGCTGCTTCTCCATGAGCAAGGCGAAAGAAAGAATGAAAAATTACCGACAAGGAAGAATAAGAGATATAAAGCATTTACATGATTATATACGATTTGACCGCTTGTGTAGGAGTGAGTCCTCATCGGACAGGAGCATAGTTGTTATGAATCACCCTCTGGAAACCTCTGGAACATTCTAGAACATTCCTTCATGGAACCTTGTGGAACCTTCTGGAACCTTCTTTGCTTTCCTGACTTGTCTTGTTGTCATTGGTATCATTGGTATCATTGTATTACTAATTGCTCTTTCTGGAACTTTCTTTGAGTCTTGACAAGGAAGACTCTCAAAAGGTATAAAAGGGGGATGGGGGACCTGTCCCATCCCTCAAGTGAATTATTGTTTCCAATACAATCATCACTCCTCTCAGTTCCTTGTCTGCCTTGTCCTGTCCTGCCCTGTTCCTGACAATAGTTTGCTGCGCCTGATCTTCATTCACGCCGCAGATCAACTCAATGCTTCCAGCAGTCTACCGGCAGATCTCGGATCCCATCATAGAGCACATAACCATGGGCTGACACAATTAGGATGGTGGTCAACCTGGGCTGAACATTGACATTCAATAGAATCATTGACTGACAAGTGAGAATTTGAAAATTGATTGAAGGTTGGCTGCATCTGAGGCAGTCGCTCTCCATCGGCTGGCATTGCCAATGACTTGGTGACTGCCGATGAGCACCAATGCGCCGATGAATCCCCTTTTTTGCTGATGTGGATGCATTCCAAATCCTGAATGTACCATCCTGACCTCCAAACAAAATGAATGCTGCAGAGAAGACAGGACCAGACTGATCCTCCAGCTTGAACCTTTCCTGGTCAGCAGATGCGTTCCAAATCCTGACTGTCTTGTCCAACTTCCGGACACAACAAACTGCCCATCAAGACTGAATGCTGCAGAACTGACACAACTGGAGTGTCCCTCAAGGATGAGCATCTACCGGCAGGTTAATGCATTCCAGATTCTGACTACTTGACCATCATTTCTAGACCTAACAAACTGCCCATTAGGGCTGAATGCTGCAAAGTTGACACCATCAGAGGGTCCCTCCAACTTGCTGACATCCTGGCCAGTAGATGCATTCCAAATCCTGAGTGTTTTATCATTACGACCAGATGCAACAAATAGCCCATCAGGACTGAACGCAGCAGAGATTGTTGGCGTACGGCGATGGCGCTGGGGTCGAGGTAAAGCAATTTGGTCAGAGCGTTACTGGGACTACTGGGGATGTGGGCTTACCACTTTAGACACTGGGTGGCGCCCTGGGACCCAATGCATTAGGTGACATAACACGTGCAGGATGAGCTACACGTGAGCAATACGCACACAAAGCAGAAAGTCATTGCCAATAGGGCAAGAAGCATCAGGTGCATTCCAGTAGGTGGCAGCAGGTGGCGGATCCATCAGAAGCAGCTCAGTGTAAGGGCAGCACACGACGGATCAAAGTTGTCAGAAGGTCAGCAGAGCCAGTGGATACCATCAAGTTGAGCAGACAACCATCAGAATCAGCGATAGGTGCCACAATGAGGTTGAGATGCCACATTCCTTCTACGTCAGTGAGAACAGACACCATGCCGGTAGGCCCTAGTCATGATGTATGAGTTGATAGTTGGACCTACGCTTTAGTTCCCGCTGATAGACGCTGAAGCTAGATTCGACCAAAGATCTCATACAATGGTTAATGCTTGTACAACAATGAGAGCAACTGTCGTTTGATTCACATCTGAAGCAATTTCTTTCCTCTCTAAAGGTGGTCACTGCATCACAATGTCTACTTATGAACGCTGATTTGCCAAGGAAATCCTCATTTTTGCTGATGGAGTCAAACCAGACAGAATGGGAACCTCAAAAAATGCGAACAAGTCCTGATCCATTGATAGAATCAAATTCAAATTGTTCTGAAGCCTGACTCAATTTGATTGCAGCCATGTACAATAAAGGCTCCACTCAGTATCAGCTTTCTGCTGCAACTTTTCATGTTTCCAGCACACAAGCAACACAGGACAACAAAAACAAAAAAAAAAAAAAAAAGGCTGGAAAGACACTAAAGGTGTCTATTCAAGTGGCTATAAAAGAACTCAAGGTAAATTGTCTTGCATGAAAATCCCAACGCACTACGACCAACTTTGGGACCAGTCTCACATCACGACCAGCACTTCAAGTGATCTAAGCTACCCTGTGGAGCTGAAAGGCGTCACAACCACAACCTTCATAGTCTCACAAGTAAAACCGCCCTTTCTGTAACAAAAACAAATCAAAACTGAATGAGAGTAGAAAAGCCACTGCCAAGAAGAAAAATTGAATGTTTGGTGAGGAGTTGCTTGCCACCTCGAAATTCAGGAGGAACCCAACAAAAAACTTTGGTGCTGATGGAAAAGAACCAAACGCCACTATCGTTAACAGACACAGAACCAGTTTGGCCACCCTGCAGTTTCTTCCCTGACACATCAAGAACACAAAAACTTGATTTCTGGTTGCAAGAAATGGTTCCAGAAAGCCCAGCATTCTCTTGTAATTGGAGTCCAGTGGCAAGATCAATACAAGTTGCTTTTCCATCCGGGTCCCTCAAAACAACAGACTGCCCATCAGCACTAAATCCATCACATACTCTGAAAGAGAAATCATCAAGCTTGTGCATCAACTGCCAGTGGGATTTGGTTGAGCTTAAATAAGCTCCACCAGTGGTTTCATTCCAAATACTGACTGTCCAATCTTTACTTCCACACACAACAAACTGCCCATCAGGACTGAATGCGGCAGAGTAGACAGAGGCAGAGTGTCCCACCAACTTGTACATCTCCTGGCCAGTGCATGCATTCCAAATCCTGACTGTCATGTCCAAACTTCCAGACACAACAAAGTGCCCATCAGGACTGAATGCTGCAGAGGTGACATCACCAGAGTGTCCATCCAGCTTATGCAGCTCCTGGCCAGTGGAAGCATTCCAAATCAAGACTGTCTTGTCCCAGCTTCCAGACACTACAAACTGCCCATCCGGGCTGAATGCTGCAGAGTTGACATAGGCAGAGTGTCCCTCCAGCTTATGCAGCTCTTGGCCAGTGGATGCATTCCAAATTCTGACTGTCTTGTCATAACTTCCAGACACAACAAATTGCCCGTCAAGACTGAATGCAGCAGATGGGACGACAGAACCAGAGTGTCCCACCAGCTTGCGCATCTCCTGGCCAGTGGATGCATTCCAAATCCTGACTGTGATGTCCCAGCTTCCAGACACAACAAACTGCCCATCAGGACTGAATGCTGCAGAGGTGACACAAGCAGAGTGTCCCATCAGCTTGTGCATCTCCTGGCCAGTGGATGCATTCCAAATCCTGACTGAACTGTCAGAACTTCCAGATACAACAAACTGCCCATCAGGACTGAATGCTGCAGAGTTGACCTCTTGGGAGTGTCCCACCAGCTTGTGCATCTCCTGGCCAGTGGATGCATCCCAAATCCTGACTGTCTTGTCATGACTTCCAGACACAACAAACTGCCCATCAGGACTGAATGCTGCAGAATTGACATAAAATGAGTGTCCCACCAGCTTATGCAGCTCCTGGCCAGTGGATGCATTCCAAATTCTGACTGTAGTGTCCCAACTTCCAGACACAATAAACTGCCCGTCAGGACTGAATGCCACAGAGTTGACAGAATCAGTGTGTCCCTCAAGAACATTCATGCAAGCACGCCACACTATTGGCTGCCCCTTCGCAATTCTTGGGACTGACAAACTGCATGGCAACTTCTCCACAAATTTCTTGTGAAATTCAGAACCGCTTGGAGAGAAAGGAATGGCAGTGAAATAAACCTGCAATGCTGATGCCTTGAGTGGAATAAGAAACTTTTGCGAAACTCTTTTCATGTCTGTCATCAATGTTTCCAAGGTTTTCTTTCCAGAACCATTCAGAAAAGTCTGAAGTTTTGTCATGGCAGGAATCACCAGATTGAGTGAATCCAACAAGCTGCAGGCCTCCAGGAAGTGATGTCCGTGATTTTCAAGAAAATCTTGCAACTCCGCCAAGAGACTGTTTGAGGTTGTCTGATTCTCCACTGAAAATGTCTTTGGGGAGCATTCCCTTGAGGCATCGAAGCAGTGCTCCCAGAAGTGCATCACTGCATATCTGACATGCTCAGGGACCCCTTTTGCAACTTTTTCATTGAAATCAGGGACCTCAGTGTGAAACTTGTCAAATGGCAGATCACACATGTTGAACTTCAGATTCTTGTTCAGTGCACTGATGCACAGACTGGCAAATTGTGAGTGACCATCATTGAGCGCAATCCTGACAGACAGCCCAAATCGGGATGGGTCAGTCAGGTAATCCTTTACAGACTTGTGGAAAATCCTGATCTTCTTTGAGGAGCCATCAAGCACAAGGATGGGATCAAGCATGCGGATGCATCTCTTCACGTTTCCAGGGCTCTTCCCATCCAGCAGCAACACCATGGCTGCTGCAGTCAGTGGTTCATACGCAAGGACAATGATGGACAGCACAGTTTGAAGCAAGCACTCCAGCTGGCTCAACTTGGCTGAGTCCAAAATACCAGCAAAGATCCTGTCATACATTGTATCAATGCGGCCATTCATCTTGTCTCCCTCTGGCAGAGCATTGATTTCATCAAGGGTAATGACCTCCGCATTGGAATCCCTCAGGTAGGTGCAAGCAGTCACAAGCCAGACAAAAATCCCAGATGACTTTGACACAAGAAGCTTGGATCCATCGTCCACCACAGATTGCTCAGCGTTCAATGTTATCAGGAAATTCCGTGTGTACTCAATCTGATCCTTGAGGTTGTCTTCAGCAGTCGGCTCAATTTCAGTGACAGGAATCATCTCAAAGGCCTTTGAAATGTCTTCTTCAGGGCGTCCAGTTACCAGCAACTTCACATTGGAAGGAAGCAGCCTGTTCAGCTCCTGAAACAATGACAGAATATCACTCCTTTTGCCAACAGCACCACACTCGTCCAGGGCATCCACAACCAGCACAATTGGCACATCCAGCTGCTCGGCATCAACAACGCTCTGCAGCGGCTGAACAAGCAGCACCTTCATCATCTCAAACACAGGTCTGGACAAAATATCTGGATTGTCTTGCTTGACTTGAAGAAGAATTTCTCCAAACTGAAAGTTGAACTTTGCAAGACTGAAAACCAGGGTCAGAACCAGGTTGCGAGCGCCGTTGCGACATTCATCATCATGCTTGCAAAAGAACATGCCGCCAAGCATGCCGAAAGCCTCCAGCTCTCTAGAGACCATGGCAGCCATCACAGACTTGCCCACTCCAACCACACCCTTCAACCACACCACCCTGTTGGTGCTGGCTGCTGAGGGTTTGTCTGGCGACAGAAACTGAAACACTCTGTTGAGCAGCCACTGCCTGGATCCAGGAAGCACATTCTTCAGAAGGGCCTGCCTTTCATCGTCCATGATGTCAGACAGGGGAGTCAGCCACATTTCCAATTCATTCAATCTGGGTCTGGAGAGTGAAATATCTGAACTGGCATTGGGAGTCTTCTTCTCAGCCATCCTACGACTGTACAAGTTCCTTGCAGCTGTGACAACCCTGTTGTTTATCCAAAGTTGTGTGAGAATGGTTCAAGAAACACTACCAAAACAAAGTGTAATTTGCATACTTGAGGACATCGCTGTCTGGATTGGCAAAGGGGCCATTCAGCTCCAGCACCATCTTGACAATTTGAGATACAGTGTGGCGCCGAGGACTCAGAGGATGAGCATGAAGCGAGTCAGGAAACTTGGAGTGATCAAAAGTGCTGAACTTTTCCTCCAACAACTCCTTCCTCCCATCTTCGAGAGCTGCAGCCACCTGCCCCGAAAGAAGAACAGGCAGGATGTCGACTCCTCTCTCTTCCTTCATCTGAAGTGCAAGTTCCCACTAATGATCACGTTTAGCAACCAGAAATCAGATCAACAAGCTCACCTCCAGCAAGCAATTGTCCAGCTTTTTGTCAGCCTCAAGCATCTGCTTCATGCTTGAATCAGAACACAGCAGAATAATAACTGAAGAGTGATACAAGCCCGACATGAAGTTGGTGTCCCACTTCTGGCCAAAAGCAAGGCACTTTGCATCCCAAAAAGCATGGAGACCGCTCATTTTGGTCTCTTTGTTGAAATCATTCAGTGGCACTGTCCTTCCCAAAGCTTTCTCCATTTCATGGAAAAGTTCCTTTGCAAACACCGTTTCTGATGCCTGGCGGTGGCTGTTGGAGAGTTAGAGGATTGTTGGAGCAAACTTGCAATACAGACCTAATAATGAACGGATGCTTTTTAACACTGGTCGCACAATCCCAATCTCTTGGAATCAACCCCATCCACTTGTCTGATGAAGTTGAAGCAACAAGGGTTAGTCTCTGATGATCATTCCTAAACTTCACAACTCACCCTTGTCAGGCACCAGGCTCTCATCAAAGCAATCACCACTAGCAGCAGCAGCGGTGGTTGTGCGAGCTCCAGATGCAGTGGGAGCAGCGTGGGTTACTCCAGGAGAGTGAGCAACTGGAACAGTGCTTCTCCCACCACCAGCAGCAGCAGTGGTTGTGCTTGCTGCAGATGATGCAGTTGGAACAGTTTGGGTTGCTCCAGAAGGGTTCGAAACTGGCTCAGCAAGCACCTTAAAATTTTCAGAAAGAAATGAAAAAGCAGAACAACTGATGAGAAGCAACTTACTTTCCACTTGAAGTTCTGAGAAAGAAGGCTTGCCATCCCTCCTCCTCCTCCTCCTCCTCCTCCTCTTCTTCGCCCTGTCACTCTGCCCCCGCTTCTCGAGAGGGGGGGGTTACAGCAAACACCAACTTCTCCTTCTCCTTCTTCTTCGTCTTCTTCTTTCCCCCCTCTCCTCAACGCGCCTCGTTCATCCATCCCGCCACCGTCCATCGTCCACCTCTGCCGAGTCTATTAAATCAAATCAATCAATCCAATGGAAAAAATCCATGGAATAATCGAAATCCTGCGAAATGAGTGCGGGGTGTCGTCGCGCTGCCCGCAGAGTACAGTACATTGTGTTCCTTCCCACCGCTCCCCCCCGGCACCCCCCAAAAACCCATCCCCGGCGCCGCCCGCGGCCGCCGCGACCACCTCGTCTCCCCAACTCCCCGCCCCTCCAGCACCGGAAGAAGAAGCCCCGACCGGCGCCAAACACGACATTGGGAACGCGCCCTCTGCTCCTGTGGTCGTGTTGACGCCGTAGCCCCTGCCGTCGTCAAACTGCGCGCGCACTTGCACAACGTCGCCAGGGCACAGGTGGATCTCGTCCGACATGGTCGGGATGTACGTGAACACGGCCTGCAGCGTCTCGCTCGGGACGCTGCTACCGCCGGACGGACGGGTGCTGATGCAGCGACCGGCGGCGGAAGACCGGACTTGACGTCCGCCGCGCCCTTGCCCGCAAACACGCCCGCCGCCGCCGCCGCTGCTGATCCTGGTGCTGCTGCTGCCCGGCAGGCACATCAACGCAGGGCCCGCCAAACCCGCCGACGAGCTACCCGGCGACGCGGAACCCCTGCTGCTGCTGCTGCATCTGCATCAGCTGCAGCTGCGTCTGCTTGAGGTACTCCGCGACCGCGGCGTTGTACGCCTTTTGCTCCTGCTGCTGGCGGCGCGCGGCCGCCGCAGCGCTCGAGCGCCGGCGGAGACAAATGACGAGGACAAAGACGAGCAGCAAAATGACGACGGCCGCGACCACGAAGCGTGTACGATCGCAGGTGTTTCCTTGTGCAAGTTCCGTGCTGGCGACCTTTGGACCTTTACATAGTCCACTCCCTTCTCTCCCTCCCCCTTCGGTTGAGATTGTAAATGCTGACTCTTGTTTCAATAACTGGAAGCACCCGGCCACCGGGTTTTGCGCTCGCGCTTTTCCCGAATTCGAATTGTGGTTCACCTGTGGGGTGCTTACTTAAACTACGCAGGCGGGCAAAAAGAAGCCAATATGAAACATTCAAATGAAAACAGTAAAAACTGAACGGGCATATACTGTATGAGTAAGGGCACGGCGTGCGCGCAATATCCAGATCCGCGTGGAAAAACATTGAATGAGGGAGCGTGGTGGGTCGACGGCGTCAAGCAGCCTCAAGGAACATTTCACCACGACTCCCGTGTCAGCGGAGGGGCAAATAAAGAATATAGCATAGGTAGGATGGGGTGCTTTTGGAAAAGGTAACAGAAGGGGGCGTATGAAATTGGAGAGGGTGCGCGGGGGAGGAGAGCGTGGGCACTCGGAAAGTCCCTTCACTCCGAACGACTCTCAACGCCTTCCCACTATTCCTCCGTCGCCCTGCGCTCCGAGCACGCCCGCGTGGCTGCCGTCGCCGCGGTCGACACCGACGCCGACGACGACGACGACGACGACGACGACGCCACCCCGGCGGCGGCGGTGGCGTAATCGGCGGCGGCCTCGGGCACGTCGGGCAAGTACGCGGTCGCGGCGCTGGCGCTCGACGCGGTGGTGGCCTCCTTCCGCACGGGCAGCCCCACGTCCGACGACCCGGGCTCGACCATATCGACGACGACCGCCGTCGGCGCGGCGTCGTCCTCCTCGCCCGACTTCCCGCCTCCCGCGCCGCTCGGGGCCGCGTTTTCCGCCGCGGCGTTCCCGTCCGGGTGGGCGATCGGGTGCTGGTGGTGGTGGTGGTGGTGGGTGTGGTGGACGAGGGCGCCGAGGGAGCCCGGGGCGGCCCAGTTCTGGTACGACGAGTGGCGCTGCAGCGACATGTTGAAGAAGGCGACGGTGCCGCCGTGGACGAGGACGGAAGCGAGGACGGTGAAGTAGGTGAGGGGCACCAAGTAGGTTTGGCGGACGCCGAGGACGACGATGGCGGTCTGCGCGTAGAAGATGGCGCCGGCGCCGACGGGGCCGAACCAGCCGGCGAACACGGCCTCGGCGGGGGACTTTAGCGCGGGGATCCACTTGTACATTGCGACGACGGCGGGGAGACGGCGCAGCAGGAGCACCCAGGCGGCGAAGGCGGCCAGGCGCCAGGGCTCGAGCCCCGGGGCGTGGGTGGAGGGCGAAAAGAGCGCGGACCAGGGCACGGCGCTGCCGACGTAGACGAAGAAGGCGAGGTTGAGGAGGGCGTCGATGATTTCCTGGAAGTGGGTTTCGCGGATTTTGGCGTTGAACCAGCGGTCCCAGGTCAGGACGTTCCCGGCAATGAAGACAGCGAGGATGTCGTCCAGGCCGAGGTAGGTGCATGCGCCCATGATGAAGAGCTGCGAGAGTCGCAGGCCGGGCGATTGTACGAACAGAAAAAGGAGAAGATGGAAAGCTTTACACGAAAGAAAAAAAAAAGAACAGGAATATTCAACTGCTACGAACCGTCAAAGAGATGGAAAACGAGATTAAGCTCTCTTTATCAATCCACCCGCTGCGCTCTGCGAGCTTGAGCGCCTCGCGCGCGACCCAGGCCACGCCCGCGCCAAACACGACCGACAGAGCCACCTGGTACAACACGATGCGCCCCGCCCACAGCCCGAGGGCAGTGGCGACGCCGGCGGAGGGCGCCTTTTGCGAGAGGTAGAAGGCCAGAAGGAGGAAAGGCGTGCCGAGGCCGTCGTTGGCACCGCTGTTGTTCGGGGGGCGCGGAATGGGGGTTAGAAGAGAGAGGGAAGGGAGAAATGGAAAAGGGGGGTGCACCCCCGCGCAGGCCTGGCAGACCTCTCGGCAGACAGAATCAGGCGCACATTCAGCGGGATGTTTGCCTCTGCGAAGCGGCCCTTGACAATGCTGTTTGCCAGCACGGGGTCTGTCGGCGTCATGCACGCTGCAATGATCAGCGACTCGAGCTTGTACGCGTAGGGGTGAATTGAGTGAGCGAGGGTCAGTGGTGTTTGCGTGAGGGACTGGTCTGTTGAAAGACGCGCAGCTTGCTACTCACGACAGACAGGCCGATGATGAGGTGGATGCCGAGGGCGGTGACGACCCACATGATGACCATGACGGGGCCGAGGAGCACGAAGATGGACGTGCGCTCGCGCCACAGGTAGTTGCTACATGACGTATGAGTTTGGGAAGTATGGCGTAGATTGGGCGAGTGTGAGAGTGTTATTACGTGCGAAGACTGTGAAGAGCCTGGCCGACTTGAAACAGAAGCGTTCTCGACAATTCCCTCACTCGCTCGCTCACTCACCCTGGCAGGTCGACGCCGCAAGCCATGCACTGGATCGCCACGACGAGTCTTTTTTTTTTTTTTTTTTTTTTTTTTTTTGGGAATAGTGGTTTGGGTTCGTTTTGGTTTGGAAATTGTCGGTGAGTGTTTCTTCATTTTTCCTTTTTTTGGCATGTGTGCGTGCCTCTCTCCTCACACTATCTCCAGTCGACCAGCACCCCCACCGCACACACCGCACCTCGTCAGCTCAAGCGTGACCCCGTCGACGTGCTCCCCAAAGGCGTCGGCGGGCGAGAACAGCCGCGCGGCGACGGGGCCGACGCAAACGCCGACCAGCACCGCGACCATGGCCTCGCTCATGTACAGCTTCTCCTTGATCGCGAGCGACGCGAGCCCGTACAGGCACACGAACGCGCCCAGGAACAGGTACACCGTGTGCGCGGCCGCCAGCGACGAGTCGCCCGCGATCAGCGCGTCCCACGTCGCGCCGCCGCCGCCGCCGCCGCCGCCGTCGTCGTTGTTATTGTTGTTGGTGACCATTTTTTCGGAATAGGGAGAGAGAGGAGAAGGAGAGAGAGTCGGACACGGAGAGGAGGGGAGGGAAGAAGAGAGAGAGAAAGCAAGTGGCGGTGGGAGGAGTCGGAGGACGGACGACGGAAGACGACGTCGGCCAGACGAGGAGGGAAAGACGGCGGCGACTTAGTAGGCGTAGTGGAGGAACGGAAGGACCGGCCCTCGCTGGCTCGTTTGGGCCTCTTTTTCTTTTTTTTTTTTTTTTTTTCTTTCTGTCGCTTGATGGATCCATCCGCCTCTTTCTGTCCGGTCGCCTTTCTCAAGAACGACGACCCCAAAACAAGCAAGGAAGAGAGACGGACGGGGAAGCAGCAGACAGGCAGTCAGAGAGAGAGAGAGAGAGAGAGAGCAAAGAGAGAGAGAGAGCAAAGAGAGAGAGCAAAGAGAACTCCTTCCGCCGCCGCTTAATCGCCCGGAAATCTAGCCGTA
Source organism: Zopfochytrium polystomum (assembly GCA_025765615.1). Lineage (NCBI taxonomy): Eukaryota > Fungi > Chytridiomycota > Chytridiomycetes > Chytridiales > Chytridiaceae > Zopfochytrium > Zopfochytrium polystomum. Next base: position 59,922 of record JAIVFJ010000292.1, on the reverse strand, counting down.
CGCAAGCGCCTGCGCGGTTCTGATTGGCCAACGCGCCTGATGAAAGCGGGGGGAGACAGAAAGACACACTCTGCATGCGCGATGAAACACGGCTTGTCTCTCTTGTCCTCTCAGGGTTAAAAAAAAAAAAAAAAAAAAAAAAAAAAAAAAAAAAAAGAAGAAGAAGACAAAATAAAGAGAAAAAATCCTGTCGATTTGGATACCGATTGCATACTTCGCACCAAGGGAATCCTTTGTCGAGAAGTGAGAACGAATAAAGTTCTGCGCCTCGAGGATACTTTCCTTTCGTGCGTCCAGCAAGGAGTACGTCATCAACATATACAAGCGCGCTTAACGAAAACGCAATGGTCAGACTTGCATTGCGTGAAACCATTCAGTGAGTAACCACTGCTGACCAGGCTGGTGTAAGCTATCAAGACTCTACAATAATCGGCATACGTCAGCTGCACTTCCAGGTCCCCAACTTATGAAAACCCTTCTGGTGTGCTCCCTGTAATTGGGCAGGTCCAGGTTCGCGTTCAGATACGCTGTGTCTAAGTCAAGCTCGCCAAGCTTGCAGTCAAAGCAGAGCGTAGCGTCTATGATGGTGCGAAATTGCATCCATTCTAACTACTAGAGAATAAGAATCTCTTCTGGGCACTTGAGTATAACCCTTCCCGATGAGCCCTTTGAGGTAATCCTCATCGTCCAACTTCTAAGCGAAAACCCACGTGGGCTTTAGGAAGGATTTGATGTTGCAGCAGGGCACTAGTTCCCGAGTTTTGTTTTTTAGTTAGTGCCTCATATTCTTTGTGCATGGCAGCCATCCAATATGATGTTGCGTACAGGGCTCGCCAAAGGCCTGTTTGTACGTCATTGGGAGAGGCGGCAGATCTCGTGTTGTGCATCTCCTCAGTGAGAAAAAACAGTCGGTTCTTTGGTTTCGCGGAAGCCAGACAGACTTTCACTTTTGAGAATACTGTATGTTGCGCGTTGCGCAAAAAAAAATAATCAGCGAGCGAGATTCTTCCACGTCGTCGACGTTTGCTGCCATGGCTCGTAGAACTTTTCCTATTGTAAGGTTGTTCCCGTCCCCCCCCCCCCCCCCCCCCCCCCCCCCCCCTGTTGGAATCGCGGATTTTTCGGTTTTGATCTCCGGCCAAGGTACGCTGGAAGCAACTGCAGCTCCTTCTTTCCCTTTGCGAGAGCGGAGATTGTCGAGATGTGTGGTACCCACTGTCACCATCACTATCACGTCCCCCCCTGCAAATTCGAGATGGAAGGAGCAGTAGAAGGCCGCACTGGTCTCTCTGTGGAATCGAGGGGGCGGGAGATTCGAACGTAATTTCTAACGTTGCGACACACACAGACACGCACACACACACACACACACTCACACACATCACACACACGCACACACACACACACACACACACCCACACATCACACACACGCGGTACACCGCGCACACACACGCAAGAACGCACGGTGTGTTTTCGCTGTGCAAGCTCCTTCGCGGGGGGGACGGGTACGGCTTCTTTCACGAACGAAGTGCGTCTCTTTTTGGAATGAGTGTGAGAATCGATCTCGGCAAGCGACTCTATGAGACAGGACAAGGAATGAAGAGAGAAAGCGTTTCCGAATCAAGCCTGCTCGTCCACAAGCGCAAGCGCACACTGCACGGATAAAGAAATCTCTCTCTCTGTTTTTTCTTTTTTTTTACGTTCTCGGCGGGGGGAAGAAAAGGCTGAATGAGAAAAAAGAGTAGAAAAAAAGAAGAAAGAAAGAAAGAAAAGAAATGAAAAAAAAAGAAAGGAACAAGGGGAGCGAGAGCACCAGTGAATAAAAGTGAGGAGAGAAAGACAACTTTACGCCTGACAGATGGGGGGGGGGGGGGGGGGGGGGAGCAAGGCAAGTTAGTGCCAACCAGGGCAGGGGTCAACGGTCAGGCGAAAAAATCGGCGAAATTTCGCAAGGAAGTGGTTGAAACGTACGAAAATGCGGTCGTGAAGAAAAGGTCACGGTCGAAAAAGAAGAAGAAAAAAAAAAAACACAAGGGGTTGAGAAGAGAGGAAATGATATAGGAGCGAAACATTTATGATACAGTAAAATACAGACGTTTGCCGCGGAGGGGACAACGAGAGCTTCTTTCACCCACAGGCAGGGAACATGGTCTCAACCACGGGTTGAATGTTTAGCGCAAGCGTAGAGGGGGGGTAAGAAGAGCAAAAGCGAAAAAAAAGGGGGGGGGGGGCAGTGACAAATTACGGGAAGGATTGTCTTAGGGATGAAACAAATGTTGCTTGCTGATTGCGAGGGGGGCAAACAATGAATCTCGCATTTTAGTTAGTAGTACAGGCCAAAAACGGCTGAGGGTGACGTGGGAGGAGCGAATGATGGGAGCTTACAGGAGTGAAAAGAGCACGTTAATAAAGTTTAGAGAACAGACATCTCACTCAGTACGGAGAAGCGAGAGTGGTTCGACACACGGGTAAGGTTATACTAAGGGAATGAAACAAGAGAAAAAATTTTTGAAAGATGGAAAGTGCGAACTGGCTTAAGGATACGGGATGGGATCTTGGAGGGGCAAAAATACAACTGGCACGTTAAGTTACGGGTTAGGTCTTGTCCGAAGCTCGATGATACGGCAGACGTCAAGAGGACGGGTGCTTAGAGCCAAAGGATAATAAAGACGTGCTCGTGAAAGACTGATATAAGATATGGTTGGAATATTCGGTTTGGGGTTGCACGATCGTGTCCGAAATTGATAGAATTAGACCACGCGCTGCTCAAGCTGACCTCGCATCGAGGACCCAAGGGTGGTTCAAGATTTGCGTGATTGTCGGCCGGCGCCAAGGGTCTTTCTCAAACATCCAGGTCAAGAGCTCCTTGCACGGTTGCGACAACGACGGAGAACGTTCACGGAGAGCGGTGGGCTTTGACGAACGAACGTCACGCGGAGTCTCAAACGGCGCCTCGCCCACGAGCATAATGTAGAGGCAGCAAGCAAGACTCCACACTTCGCACTTAGCGCCTTGATGCTGACGACCTTCCAGAATTTCGGGGGCGGCGTATTGCAGAGTTCCAAGGAAAAGCCTGTCACTGACTTGATTGGCGAAGCTTGCTGATCCAAAGTCGATAAGCTTGACGTTGAAGTTGTCGTCTATCAGAATGTTCTCATCCTTGATGTCTCGGTGGAGAATGCCAAACGTCTCCAAATGGGCGACGACGTCAAGTAGCTGTTGGAAGACGTGCCGTGCTTGAGGTTCGGAAAGGGATTTCAGCAGCTCGATGCACTCGAACAGGTCGGACGACGGTCTCCGGCGAAGTGCCTGCGGTGACGAAGAGTCCTCCGGCGAGTTTGGGCGAAGTTGAGACCACGATCCGCCGTGCAGCTCCGTTACGAGAAGGAAATACAAGTGATCTTCAAAGGCGTCCAGAAATCGAATGATGTTTGGGTGGTTGAGCTGGTGGCGAAAGCAAAGCGAGATGGGTGTTAGACTGGCATAAATAAAGTATTGGAGGAGAGACAAGGAGCAAACAGTGACTTACATGCTTGAGGAGGTAGATTTCTTTCGGGACGATGCCAAGCGTCTCGTCGCGGGTCCACGAGCCGTTTGGGACTTTCTCCTTGAGAATAAACTTCACCGCAACCTCTTCGTTCAGTTTGGAGAATGCGGAGCACACGAAGCCGAACCCGCCGGAACCTAGGCACTCGCCAAGCTTGTACCGCTCCACAAAGGCGATGGGCAACTGGTAGTTCAACGGCCAGCACGGGGATGACGGCGGGGTGGAAGGGTTGGGTGGCACCGGGCACGGAGACCTCCCAGCGGACGCGTCGATCTGAGTTGAGTTTGAATTCACGATGGGCGAGCCTGCCGCAAGTTCCGCCGATTGGACCGGGAGAGGGGGCAGCCCGTCCGTGCAGCCAGCGATAGGCTGAGGGTGAAGTTGCTGAGCAAGTCGCCAGGCCGGTTCATCTGCAAGGTTGAAAGAGTATGCCGGGTGCGACAGGGGCGGCGCGGAGAGTGGCGAGTCGAGCACCTCATCCTCGCACAGTCCGCGGCAGGAGGCAGTCGGAGAGGGCAACGACGCGGCAGCTGGGCAAGGAAGAAGGGTGGCGCAGAATGTGAGATGCGAAGGTGATTGCGGCAAAGACAAAGAGCAAAACTCTGGAAGGACCCAAGCGCTTGGTCGAGGGCAGACGATAGGACATGAAGTCAACAGAAAGAGGGCTGCTCACCGTGCGCATAGTGGAGCGGAAGGCCATTCTGAAGTTGGGCTGTGACAGGGCCCTGAGCAACCACTCCCGAGGGAAGCAGCGCGTGCTGTTGGTGATGCTGGTGGTGGTGGGCGGACAGGTGTGGGTGGATGTTGGCGGGTTGTGGGTACGGTTGGTGGAGGTACTGCTGCGGCTGTTGCAAGGAGAACAAGGACGACGGGCCGGTGCGGATGGGCGTCGGGGTTTGGAGAGACTGGTTGCGCTTGCCGGACGGCTTGGTCTGCGTATTTGATGGCGCCGGTAGAGCGAGGTGCGAGGCGGGCTGGGGGGCGGTCGGCCGCGATGGAGTCAGCAAAAAGGGGCGCGGGGTCGGGCTCGGCAATCCTTGTGCGCGCATTGCGTTCGTCGCGTCGGCAGAGAGGGTAGTGGGGAGGGAGGGACTCGCAGGCGAGGGAGGGAGAGGCACAGAGTACGGCTGGAGCGGGCTGGCATTGCCCGACTTTCTTTCCGCGAGCGGAGCAGTCTGAGCGGTGTCGATGGGGAACAGCGGCAGAGGTGGTGGTGGTGATTGCATCCTTTCTACGAATTATCTCCTTGTTTTGTATGACGTGCGAAACGACGCGCAGAGGGAGAACGTTGCCACGATGGGGTAGGGTTCGGAGGGCAAGGGGGAAGTTAGGAGAAAGGGGTGGTGGTGGTGCGGTGCTGTGTGACTGGACGTGGAGGTAGTGCTAGGAAGGTAGGAGGGTGGGTCGATGGAGAAAGCGGTGAGCTAGGCGAGGCAACCGTTGCCTTTTATCGGGTTGAGAGGGGGGGGGTGTGAGGAAGGGGGTTCTGTGTGTGTGGGAGAGTGAGAGAGAGAGGCAGACAGACAGAGAGAGAGAGCGAGAGGGAGCGAGCGAGCGAGCGAGTGAGTGATTGAGAAAAGGGACAATTCCAAGCGGGGGTGCGGCGTGAGTGTGTGGGTGGTGGGTGGTGGGTGTGTGGGTGGGTGTGTGTGTGGGTGTAACGCGTGTGGGAAGAACAAGAAGAAGCGTTCCCACGCCCCACCACACTTTGTCTGTCTACCGGTCTGTTCCTCGCCCGCTGCCGCGCCACCACCACCATTTCTCTTTTTTTTTTTCTTTTCTTTTTCTGTTGTGGAACGTCCTCCGATTTAGACCGAAAGTTGTGTTTTGTTTTCCCTCTGCTGGGCTTTTCCCCCCTGCTGAGTCAACAGCGTCGCACACGCAGCCCCCCACACCGCGAAAAATAGAAAGTAAGCTTCTGTCTGCCTGTCTGCTGTCTATGTTTCGGCGGTTGCGGCAGTCTGTCTCTCTGTCGCTTTGCTCTCTCAACGCATTCCTCCCCTCGCTTGATTTTTTTTCGCGACGCGTTTAATTTCCTCCCCCGCAAAAAGCTTTCTGTCCCTTCCCCCTGTCGCTCGCGCATTCCCTCAGGTCCCACTCTCGACCCCACCAGTGATCATCCTTTTGCACCCCACCCAACCCTTGCTGAGCAGTCGAATCGATCGCAATCGCTTCAGCGATATGAGTGCAGCTAAACTAAACGTGCTTCATTCCAAAGGAAGAAGAAAAAAAAGAAAAATATCAGAGGCGAAAACACGAGGAGCCTCCTCTAGCTGCCACGCATCTCGCACTCGTGGATACGGTGCAGGAGTGGAGTGGAAGAGGCAGGAGAAGGAAGATAGATACACGGTTTCGCGCGAACCGTAAAGCGAAACAAGAAAAAAAAAAAATTGGTGTGAATACCAACGGGAGGTGGAGGAGAAAGAACAACCACCAGAGAATGACGGGACGTTTACATGCGGGGTGCGTGTGCGAGCAACGCAGCAGCAGAGCAGCATCACCACGTCCGCCCCCATGCTCGAAAGTTTCCGTGGTTGGGGGGTGGCGTGGGTGGGGGGTGTGGGGTGGCGGGTGGCGAGACAGACGCGGGTGGGTGGCACGAACGTGGACCAATCCAATCTCAGCTAAGCAGCTGGCTGGCTGATGTTATTTCTTTGCACCAATCAGGTCGCCCAGTCGTTCGAACCCCTCGCCTAATAGTTGTATTCGGTTTCACAATTAAGCGAGCCCGACCGTACTCCAAATGAGGAAGGAAATCAAGGTTCGGAGTGCTTTTCCCGATTAGGGTTGGCATGCCGCCCGCGGTCATGCGGGGCCGCGGAAGCGGGTTTTGCAATGGGAGGGTAGGAGGAGTGAGAGAGGGATAGAGAGAGAGAGAGAGACAGACAGACAGAGAGAGAGAGTCGAAGCATCCGCACATGTGCCCACCCCACCCCCCACACACACACACACACACACCCATCGCACACAAGCAGGTACAAACGCGCACGCACGCACATGTCACATGTTCGCTTAATTTCTCTTTTCCCTTTTCTTCGTTTTTTTCTTTTTCTTTTTCGGGTTCGCAGTCCATTGTTCCCACGCCTTCTTTCCCCCGACAAATGACTACGCATATCATGTTAGTGTCGCGACCGTAAGCAACCCCACTCCCACCATCCGGGGAGGGGGGGGGAGGTGTTAAGTGAACGACGCGCAATGCGGGGTATGCTTTGTTTTCTCTTGTTTCGCAGTTGAGGAGAACAGCAGCAGACTGGCCCCCCAAGCACCTTCTTTGCTCTCTTCCACCTTCGAACACCCCCCCCTGTGCCACCCATTCTCTCTCCTTAACCCGCGGCGACGAAGGGAAGCTCGCAGCATGTCCCAATTTCGCGCGAAAAGAGAAAAAAAAACTTAAAAACAACATTTCCAAATTACGCGTTCACAGTGGGCTTTTTTTTCTTTGGTCCTCTTTTGCAAATTACGTTTGCAAGGTGGAGCAGCAGCAGCTGGGGGGGGCTGTTAGGGGGGCACGGGTGGGAAAAAGAAAATTTTGAAGAAAAAAAAAGTTTGGGCCTCGAGTCGTCTTCGCGGCGTGTAAATTGGTCCTCATCTCTCTGTCCCTCTCTCTATCTCTCTCTCTCTCTAATTACCCACCCCTCGGGCCGAACCCATAAACCTCTCCATATAAAGAAAGCAGCGCGTCTTTTTTTTCGTGTGAACACGTGAAAAAGAGTATCGAGTCACGCGTTTTGCCCCAGCATTGCAACAAAGACAACCAAAACGCGAAAGGCGGGGATGGAACCGAGAGAGAGAGAGAGACAGAGGGAAAAAAATTTAAAAAAAAATAAAACGGATAGCTGGCCATCGCATCGGCATTTCTTTTTCTTTTCGATCTTCTCGACCCCCGCGTATGTGAGTGTGTGAAGTTGAGTGGCTTGAGTGTGCGAGGTGTGACTGTGTGTGCAAGCTGCGATCGAGCGTGTGCGCGTATGTGTGTGTGTGGGGGTGGGGGGGGGGGAACGAACGGCGGGGGTGAGCTGTCGGGAGAGAGAGAGTGTGTGTGCGTGTGTGAGTGAGAGAGAGAGAGAGAGAGAGGGAGGGGGAGCTGGGAGGGAGCGATCGAGAAGGGGGGTGGGGTGGGTGGGAATGAACGGCGAGAAAAGAACTCGAACGGATGCGCATGTCGACCCGTGTGTGTGCTCGACGACACGTTGATTTCCCGCCCCTCCTCCCCCCCCCCGCCTGCCTCCTTCCAACAACCCGGGAAGAAGCGAAACAGGGGGTGGGGCCACTTTGACGCAAAGCAAAAGGGTTATGCCTCATCCCTGAACCCGTTCGATCGCGCTAGGGTCTTCTTCCTTCAGTTTGTTTATTTTTTTTATTTCTGTAACGATCCTCGATCCTCGATCGCAAAAGTGGGATTTTGAGCACCGTTAATACATAGGTCATCGGGGGGGAGTGGTTTTGGTGTAGGGGCTTTGCACACACGGAATCGATCTCCCCCCACCCATTTTCCTCTTTCCTTTCCCGATCGATGTTGGGTACTCCCACAAGGTTACTCTCCCGCACCCGCCGCGGTCGTTGTCTCCGTTGTCTCTGCGAGTTTTTTTTTTTTTTTTTTTTTTTTTCCTGCCCTGCAAAATGAGGGCGGAAAGTGCTTCTATCTTGGTCAAACTGGCCCCATTGTAAACCAAAACCGCCACCACGAAAAAAAAAAAAAAAAAAAAAAAAGGGACAAGAAAAGGCAAGAAAAATAAAAAAAATAGAGAAAAAAGAAGAAAAAATGCAGCAGTGTAGAAAATAACGTTGTAGGTGCTGTGAAGGCTAGAGGTGGTGGTGGGGTGGGTTAAAGGGGGGATTATTAATGCCGGGTGGAAGAGGGGGTTGATGTGTTAATGACGAGTAAGGGACGAGGTTGGTGTAACTGCGGCGGAGATGAAGAGCACAATGGAAAAAGCGGTGGCGCAGTGTTGGCGGGGAAGTGGCTTTGAGCAAAAAAAAAAAAAAAAAAAAAAAGTAGGGAAAAAAAGAAGCAGAAATGGCGGAGACGAGGACGTCGGAGGTTCCGAAACGCTAATACGTCAAGGCACGTACGTCGTCGCTCGGTCACAGAAGCGGTCGCAAGAAATCACGATGCGGTATTAACATTTAGTATGAAAAGACACCTCACCCCGCACTCTCCGCGGGCCACGTGCTTCAACCTCCTTGTTAGTCAGTCATGTTTTTTTTTTTTTTCATTTATTTTCACGGCAAAGCCGATGGACGTGGAGAGATAGTCCGAATGACGACGGTTTTCGTTGAGCTCGGTCGGGGCGTTATGGCCCAAGCATTTCAGGGGTCCGTCCCTTCAAACCTTCTCGCGATGATTTTGCCTCTCCCTTCAAATGACGACAAAAGTCAACCGAAGAGGGCCTCTCACCAAAAACTCCGCTTGCTTGGCTCCCAGAGCTTGACTGAATAGCCGCGGATGCAGACAAGAAAAAAAAAAAAAAAAAAAAAAGAAAAAGAAAGGCTTCCTGCTCTTTTCCTTTGTACTGTATTATGTACCCTTGGGTTCAATTTTTTGGGTTTAACACTTTCTCGCTGGCGGGCTGGAGGTTTACACAAACAACCAGACCGGGAGAATCGGAAGTCAGCTCTAAGTAGTAAAGAAGTAGAAGAGGGGGAAAGACAAAAGGGCGGAGGGGGAAGGCAGAGCATCGCCGTGTAGAAGTATGCGACGAGACGCATCACGTTCTTGTTACACCACCATGGGCGGGGCGGGGGGGATCGAATGCGGTAAAAAAAGGGGGGTTCAAAAATACATATAGATAGATAGAAGGAGGGTTGGGCGGGGAGCGGTTGAGAGTATGGTGCCCCAATATGAGTGGAAACAGTTGGAAAAAGCAACCCACAAAATAAGATACGCAGCCATTCCATAACGTAATACCCCTTCTCCCCCCCCCTACCCTATCCCGCCCTTCTACACCTCAAAAGGTAATGTGCCTCGAGAGTGTTTCATACGTCGCAAAGATGACAGCACTTGTCGGCGCCGACCGAGCGACCGTGATACCGCAGCCGCGGTACAGCCCTCGGATGCCCTGCGCCGCGTACAGCTCCCGTCCAACCTGGACAAACCCCTTCCGGCCCCCCGATGCAGCCGCTGCCGAAGGCGATGACGAGGACGACGGGCCAGCGACGACGTCGACGTCTGCGGTCTGCATGCGGGACTTGATCACGTCGGCCGGGTACAGGGAGAAGTTGAAGGCCATGCCTGCCAGGGCGCCAGCCGCCATTAGCTGCCAAATAGGGAGGTCCTCTTTCGTGGCCACGCGCGGGGCTGGTTGGTGGCGGTTCAATCGCGCGTCAGGAACAACGGTCGCAGATGTCGCGGGTGCCCCAGCCTTTGCGACCCGCGACGCGTTGAGCCGGTCGACAAAGTGCTTGCAAACCAGCTCGTAAACGCCAAACCAGGCGCCGCCGCCTCCGGCCTCCCGAAGGAGAGTTCCAAGGTGTCCCCTATAGAAACCAGCGAGCCCGTGGGTGCGGACGGTGTGTGAGATGATGTGCCAAGCGCCGCGGTACTGCTGCTGAGGGCGCTGAGCGGCTGCTCCGGGCGGAGGCGCAGGGTCGATGCGCGCGAGGCCCTGCACTTGCAGTTTGCACTTTATCAGCTCAACCGGAGTCAAGATAAGCGAAACTATCGCTCCTGACAAAACTCCGCAGAGTGCGAGTTGCGGGATGGTCAATGGCGCTTGCTGGGCAGATGCGACAACCCCGGATTGCGATTGCGGCTCGTACGAAATTCGCTCTGGAGACGACAGTGCTCGAACCAGCGTTTGGACCTGGTTGTAAGCGAGGAACAAGCCGCTATTCTCAATCATAGATCCGACCAGTGGAGCCGAGAGGCCGCGGTAGAGTCCGAAAAACCCTTCCGACCGGAGCGATCGTACGAAGCAGTCGAGCGGTCCAGAGAAGATTGGACCTGACGAGGCGGAGGCAATAAGCGGCTGAGTTTGAAGTCGAACCTTTTTTATACACGATCACAGTCAGTCAGGACGTCCACTCGCCGCTTTTTCGCCTCCCTTTCTCTCCCTTCCGTTCACGCACTTGGTTTCATTCACTGTCGCCCATTCTCCACTCCATCGCAACACACTCTCTCTCTCCGATCACGCTCACCTTTATTGTGTCGAACGGGTACTCGACGAGTTTGCCAGAGACGCCGGCGACCTGGAGTGGCGATTGGGTAGAACAAGGAGGGCATCCATTCAGTACTGATTAGCACGTGTCGAGAACACTGTGCATGAGCAAAGTTCAAAAATAACGCACCGATCCGCAAACGAGGTCTGCGAGTCCCGAGGCTTTCTTGATCTTGACTGACAAAATACCGGGGAGGGGGTGGGGTGGGCGGAGGAAGGAACAGAACTTAACCAGGGCAGAGGTGGCCAGGGATGATTCATTGCAGCACTCCAACAATCCTAGAGCGATCGGCCGCACTCACTGTCAGCCGAGGCGGCGGCGGCGGCGGCAGCCGAGGCAGAAACGGAAACGGCGGCGGCGGCGGCGGCGGCGGGGGCGACCGATGAGGGTAGTGTCGTCGACCCGCTCGCCGAAGCGGAGGACGGTTGCGGGAGGCTCATGGGTTGGGGGAGCGAAAGATGTGCTGCTTTTTTTTTTCTTTTTTTTTTTTCCCGTTTTTTGTTGTTGTTGTTGTTGTTTGTTTGTTGTAGTTGTTGTTCTCTCTTTCTTTTTTCTGGCGTGAGAACTTTCTCCTATTTCTTATTTTTATTTTTTTTTTTTCGCTTCAAAATGGCCACGGAGATTTGATCTTGACTAAAGGTAAGTGGGCGACACCCTGTTTTCGCATACAGGAGCGGGCGCTTGATGCGCTGGTGCGAGGAGGGAGGAGCCACTCGACAGTGTTTTTACTGTCCACCGGCCCCCCCAAATGCGCGAGACAATATTTTATGTTCGCAATGGTAACATCAGCCGTCAACTTTGACGCACGGATGGCTGCCCTCACCGTTTGCGAGCGGAGCGGGGCGAAGGAGGGCTTGTTTGATTAGTAGTGCTGCGGTTGCGGTTGTTCGGTTGATCAGTTGTAGAAACTTAACTTGACAACGCCGCGCAAAAACAGGTAGATGAGCACCCTCCTACTCTTTTGAAGTTGAATTCGCCCCAGTTAAGAGAGACTCCGAAGATGGAAATCTTCGAGAGAATCGTAGTCATGCCAATGCCGAGAGGGTACGCCAACAGAACAGCGATGAACGGGTTGACAGTCTGTGGCAATGGCTCCCACTCTACCGCTGTTGGAATGGAAGGGACAATTGGGCTGGCTGACGTGTCACCCCGTTGGACGTTCGCGTCAAAATAGGGAGAGTGGGAGGGAGATAGAGAGACAGAGAGACAGAGAGAATGCCAGGGCGTGAGAGACGACAACAACAGTGAAAAAAAAAATAGAAAAAATAAAACTTAAAAAAAACAAGAACAAAGAAAGAAAAAGAAAGAAAGAAAGAAAGAAAACACAACAACAACATGGCTGCCGCCGTCGCGTCGTCGTCTTCGCTTTCTTCTTCTCCTGCCGCCACCGCTGCCGCCGCCGCCGCCCCGGTCGGCAGCGGCAACGCGGCACGCAAGGATACCTCGATGCAGCTGTCGTGTAAGTACGCTCGCTGCTACTGCCGCGTCGCGCCTGCGACCGATCGATCGATCACGCCTGGGAAAGAGGGATCGGTTGTGAAATAAGCTACCCCGAATCGCATCTGCTGCGTTAGGGTCGCTGATCGTGACAATGTTCAGTTCGCTAACTAGCTCTTTTCTTCCTTTTCTCATCCCTTTTGCCTTTTCGTTTCGATTTCCTGCAGTTCTTACCAATACTGGCATCTCGGTTTCTACCAAGGCGGCCGGGAACTGGTCGGATGTGCTGTCAAGGTGAAGGCTTAATTTGCGTTCTGATCTGCATACTAATGTCATTAACCAAACTGCCACAATCTCAGACCGGACCAAGCCCGATCGATCGTCTATAGCCCCGACGGAAAGTTTCTCGCTCTGATCTTTGAATTGAAGTGAGTTGACAGAGCTCAGTGACCTTGGTTGCGGACGCTGATCGTGACTTCTCCCCAATGATCGCACGACGAACGACGCCAGCGTCGAGATTCTAGATGCACGCACCATCGAACCTGTTTCAACCCTGGACGTGCGAAATGTTATCGAGCTGGCCTTTTCGCCACTAGGAAGCTACGTTTCCACCTGGATCCGCTACGGTACCTCTCTTCGCGGCGACCGCCCGATCACTTGCCACTGACTAATTCTTGCTGCTCCATTCAGTGAAGCCTGAAGGAGACAACGAAGCACCAAGAAATTTGTCCATATGGAACACTCGGACGGCTGAGCTTGTTGCGGCCTTTCCGCAAAAGAATCAGGTAAGCATTGTGTGTTTCCCCAACAGCATCGTTAGTGCTGACCATGGCTTCGGAAGGCCAGTTGGAACGTTCAATGGGTCGGAAATGAGTCTTTGTTCGCAAAGCAAATGACGAACGAGGTCCAGTTCTTCAACCCCAAGGAGGTTGAGTCGGCTCAACGCCCAAAAGTGGTCGATCGATTGAAGGCGGAAAACCTGAAGGGCTTCTCAATATCCCCCAACAAATCCGGAAAGACTGCCATTTCAGTTTTCATTGGTGAAAAGAAGGGCTCTCCAGCCTCTGTTAAGCTGTTTGACCTCGTAAAAGTCAATGGGGCCCCCATTGGTCAGCGCACGTTTTTCAATGCGGACTCAGTTGATTTCCTATGGAGTGTGGATGGCCTCAATGTCCTCGCCTGGACCCACACCGAAGTTGACAGCTCCAATCAGTCTTACTACGGCAAATCTTCTCTCCACTATCTCTCCATGTCTGGCAATTTCGACTGCCGCGTCGACCTCGGCGACGGACCTATCCACGCTGTCAACTGGTCCCCAAACTCCAAAGAGTTTATCGTTATCCACGGCGTCATGCCCGCCCAAGCCACGCTTTTCGATCACCGCGCAAACGCAATCTACAACTTCCCTTCCGCTCCCCGAAATTCCATTTCGTACTCACCGCATGGGCGCTTCATTGCGATCGGCGGGTTCGGCAACCTGCGCGGAGACGTGGACATTTGGGATCGATTGACATTTAACAAGCTGGCGACTATCCACGCGGACAACTGCAGCGTGTGCGAGTGGGCGCCGGACGGGCGGCATTTGCTGACCGCCACTCTTTACAAGAGGCTGAAGGTGGACAACGGTTTGCGAGTGTGGCACTACTCTGGAGCGCTGGTCCACCGCGTCGAAGCAAAGGAGATGTACCAAGTGACTTGGCGGTACGACGATCCGCTGAAATGGCCAAAGAAGACGGCAGCCCTGTCGCCGCCTCCACCACCAATTGAGGTGGCTGCAGCGCCAGCCGCTCCAAAAGGCGTCTACAGGCCCCCCGGGGCGAGGGGTCGGGAGACCCCTTCGTTCTTCTCTGTTGAGTAACCCGCTCAGATATAACGTGCTTCGTTGCTAACCCTGCAATTCCGTTTTTTTTCGGCACGCGGCCCTTTGCAGAACCGGGACGAGCCTGTGAGGCCAACCGGCCCCGTCGTCGGCGCTCCAACCCAAAAGCCAGCAGGAGTGCCAGGAGCACCGAAGTCGGCAGGAGTACCTGGAGCACCAAAGTCGGCAGGAGTGCCCGGTGCACCAAAGTCCGCAGGAGTACCTGGAGCACCAAAACAACCAGTGCCTGGAGCTCCCAGGACAGTTCCTGGGGCGCCTACTAGGGTTGTTCCAGGCGCACCTACCAAAGCGAAAGGTACGTTTTTTTGTGTGTTTGTTTGTGAGCCGAACCAAACTAAACCCACCAAATCGTCTCAACCTCGGTGCTCCAACTGCTCTCTGACACAAAACACAAACGCACGACAAACACACACACACACACACAACGGGCTTTTTAGCCAAAGCGAACAAGAAGCAATCCGCCAACGGCAACTCCACGACCGCCGCCGCCGCAGCGGCCCCAGCGGCCGCCGCCCCGCCCGCCGCCCCGCCCGTCCCAGCGGAGCCGGCGCCGCCGGCGCCGCCCGCGTTTGTGCCGACCGAAGAAGTAGCGCGGCAGGCCGAGCTCGAGAAGAAGGTCAAGTCGCTGAACAAGAAGCTGAAGCAAATCAACGAGATCAAGGGCAAGAAGGAGCGCGGGGAGCCGCTGGAGCTTACGCAGCTGACAAAGATGGAGAACGAGGAGGCGCTGCGGAAGCAGCTGGAGGCGGTCAATCTGGAGCTGCAGTCGTTGTAAAACGAGGGGGTGGTGTTGTTTGGGGGTGGGAGCGGGAGGGTGGTTGGGGGGGGGTGCGGCGTTCTGCGTCCGGAATTTCGCTGGTGCCTCCCGTTTTCTTATGGTTTGCGACCTTTTTTTATTCCTTCTTCTTTCTGGTCAACTCGGCTTGATTTTTTTTTCTTCTTTTTTTTTCGTTGCTTCTTTCTTCTCGCCTTGGCCTGAATTTTTTTTTTCTTCTTTCGTTGTTACTCTTGTTTTCCCATTTCGTTCCCTACTTTTTAAGAATAAGACAGTATAGGAAGCAGAGGGCACAATGGGGGCCCGCCAGATGGGTAGCCAGCCGAATCCACAGTATTTCCCTCAGACCGTACATCCTCCCTCGTTTCCTTCTTTGTTCCCAAAGGGTTCTAATAGGGACAGAGTTACACTATTCAAACGATACTCCCCTCCCCGTCGCGTAGGTGCGTCTGTGTTTTGTTTTATTTTATTTTCGCACAAAAACCCCTGCAGCCCTACACCCGCCGCGCGCCCACGTCTCACTCTCCCCCCCTCCCGCGCCCTCAAATCCCGACAGCGCCGCCGTCGTCCTCCTCGGCCTCCCTGATCTCCCTCTTTCTATTGTGCCTTTCAATCTTTTTCGCGAGGGCCTTGTTCTTGAAGAGGTCGGACATGCGGACGTACTTGTTGCAGCCGGCGACGGGGCACTCGATGCGGCCGTCGCGGTCGCGGCGGAGGAGCTCGACGACGGCGGACGAGTACGAGTGCTTGCAGAGCTTGGAGGTGTAGGGGTCGGTCATGGGGGCGGTCTTTTTTTGTTTGTGTGTGTGTGTGTTGTGTGGGGGATTATGTTATATTTTTTTTTTTGTGGTGAGTGGGGTTGGGGAAAAGAGAAACTGGGGCGAGGGGGGCCTCACCGTGATGGGGCAGTTGAACGACTCGTGTTCGTCGACGACGGCAATGTCCGAGTCTTCGCCGTCGTCGTCCATTTCGAACGGCTATTTTTTTAATTTTTATTTTTTTGTATCAGTGCGGTTGACGGTGGAGGAGGGAGGTACGCATACCACACACACACACACACACACACACACACACACACATACACACACAGCCAGCACGCACAGAAACCACTCACCGCATCGTGCTCAATCTCCCACACCTTCCTCTTCAGCGCGACAAAGTCGTTTGCGGCCTTGTACCTCTTTGCGGTCGGGGCGGCCCTAAACTCTGCCATTTGCCGCTCGACCTCTCTGCGGAAGACGGTCGCGGCGGAGACGGGATCCGCCGCCGCAGCGGCGGCGGGGGCGTCCTCGCCGTCCTCGTCGTCGTCGGCAGCGGCCGGTTCCGGGTCGGGAGCGGGGGCGGAGCCGTCGGGGCACAGGCCGGCGGCGAGGCGGGTGCGGACGGTGTCGACGGCGTCGCGCTGGGCGCGGACGAGGGCTTGCAGGTCGAGCATGTCCTGGTAGCCGGCGAGGAGGGCGTCTGCGTCCTCTGCGGCGGCGTGGACGAGGGGGGCGGTGTCGTTGTGGTTGTTTTTACTGTTGTCGTTGTCGTTTTCATCGTCGTCGTCGTCGTCGTCGTCGTCGATGACGGTCGCGCCGCGGCCGCGGCCCGGGGTGGCGGTCGACCTCCTGCCGCCGCCGCCCCCGCCGCGTTGCTGCGGAGGCGGCGGCTTCTTCGGGGCCGATGCGGCGGCGGCGAGGGCGAGCGACGGGTTCTTTCTGATCCAGTCGACGTGGTCGAGGAGGTCGTTGACCACCGAGTCGGCGTCGTCGATCGTCTGGTCGATGTGCTCGAGGATCTTGGTGTGGTCGCCGACCAGCGTGGACAGGCGGGTCGCGATCAAGACCCGCGGTTCGGGCTGCATGGGGCGGGTGGGGGAGCGTGGGATCTCTGGCTGACAAGGTCCAGGAATCGCGGGCAGATCTGTCCGAAAAGCAGAATTCCCAGGCCAAACAGCGGCAGGCAGCCGCCTGTAGAGGAAATAAATCGCGGAGTGACCCGCAAAAACAAGGAAAAGTGAGCCCTCTTTACCAAGAATTTCCTCATTTGTTCTACCTCTAGCTGCAAAGTCAGTGTGGGAGGAAATTCTCCAAAAAGGCTGCGGTCTTGGAGTGGGAAAATGGCTGCCGGTGACCTGGTGAAGCCCATCGAGTCAGCCCCGGTAATTCAAACAACACACACACACACACACACACACACACAGGAGCCAGGGCATATGGCTTCAACCCTCCAACCCTCCAACACTCGTTCACACAAATTGGGCATGGAAAACTGCAGCCAACGAGCGGCAGGCATCATCAACAAAGAATGAGAATCCCGTCACATTCAAGGACAAGGTTTCTTCAAATATAGATGGATTATGTAGATAGATTCCAGCAAACTTCCAAGAGACTGACAGTCTCCACCATCAAGACGGTGCAGCCATTAAAAATTGAGACATTGCCGGCATAACCACCAGCCATACAGGAAGTGGCCGGTCACCAAAACAAACGCAGCAACGAGACTGCACGCCAGTGTGACCTTCTACGTGCACCCGCGTAAATGTGGAAGGCCGGAGATCGGTTTGGGCGCATGCAGTTTGCTATCACTGTACGTGAAAGCTTTGAAAATTGTTTGTGTAGAAAACTGTTGTGCTTCTTGGGCTGAGCTTTCGCTTGTGTGTGTGTGGGTGGCTTCGCCTTCACACACCACACACACGCGGGCAGAAACAAGGGAAAAAAAAAAAAATTTCTTGGGGTGAATGTGAGGCAGAGACAGAGACAGAGACAGAGTCAGAGACAGAGACAGAGAGACAGAGAGAGACTTCCACAAAAAAAAAAAAAAAAAAAAAAGGAAAAGGCGCACTCTCTCTCCTCCCTCGACCGCCTCGTCCTCTCTCCCTCCCTCCCTCCCTCCCCCTTCTGCAACGAACGATGGCGGCCACTCTCCGCATCCGCGTCGGCACGTCGATAGACTCGATGGTCGTCTGCAACCCCAACGACGAGGCTCACCCCATCAGGATTCAGTCCGACTCGTTCGACGTGCGTGCTACCTAACTTGAGAGCGAGAGGGGGAGAGACTCGGTTGGGTGGCCCTTTTTACTTTGGGCGTGGACGGGGCCAGGACTGGCTGCGCCCATTACGCCCCCATCCCCCCATCCCCTCGTTTCACTTTTTCTTTTCCAAGACGGGGCTCTCTTTGCCCTTTGCTCGACAGATCAACCCCGCTTGCTCCACAACCAACCCTCCAAACTGACCTCCCGTCATCACCTCTCATCATTCTGTCTACACACAGGGCTACTTCCTGATCCGAGTTCACAACTTCCAAGGCGTCGTCCCCGACGGCGCAACCCGCATCCCCACGTGCAAGTACTTTGAGGGCCACCGGCGTCTCATGTCGGTCCAGTTCCAAGGCCGCTTCAAGCAGCCGTGGACCGCCAACGATCTCGGTACGTGTTGTTGTTGTTGTTGTCCACTTCGCCGGATCCTTTTTCGTCCCTCCGCACCACAACGCGTACCAGCCTGGCACTTATTTATTAACACCTTCCTTCCCTCCTTGTCAGTCTGGTCAAACGATTGGGAACAACCTTTGAAGGTCCCAAAGATGATGGGTCTCTTTACCAAGGTATGTTGTTGTTGATGTCCAAATGCAGCGCCGCAAGGCTCCACACTCGCGTTGGTCGTCTGACGTTTCCCGCTTTGCAGTTCCTGTCCGTCACCGACCCAGGGTCCTTCTCTGATCTGAAGATCGACACGCCCTACATGCGATCCTTTGGTGAGGAAACGTGAAGAAGCATTTGATTATTTTCATTTTTGGCCTTTCCTCCGCGCCCATCGGTGCCACATCATCTGACCACTTCGTCCAAAAAATCCAAACCAACAGCCGTCACCGCCATGTGCACCATTGCCGCCTGGAACCCGACCGCGCAGGACCCCAAGGACGAGCCGTTCCGCCTGACCCTCACCGAAGACGTCACCACGCTCCTCCCGTCTCCCGACGGCCCGTCGATCCCGTCGCGCGGCTCGTCGTCGGCCAGCCTCACGTCGGAAATGTCGTCCGTGTCGCTGAGCGACGCGCCGGCCGCTGCTGCGGCGCCAAAGCCGACGAAGCGAATCGTGCCGCCGCGCGGGGCGTCGCTGGCGGCGGCGGCGGCGTCGGAGCCGGAGGAGCCGACACGCGACTGGAAGCTGATTGAAAAGGTCAAGAAGGGCGGCGAGGACGGGGTGACGGCGCGGCGCAAGTTTTTCGCGTCCGAAGCGAACCGGAAGGAGGCCATCTTTCACCCGTCCAAGGTGTACGGGTTTGAGGTGTTCAACCCGTACTTTGACCCCAACACGTTCAAGACAAAGATCCCGGCCGTCACCATCGACATGAAGAAGATGATGCGCGGGCAGCCGCTCCGCACGCGCCTCATGACGGGCGACGGCAGGACGGTGTTTTTGATCGTCGAGCTGTCGCAAGAGATTGACGGTGACCTTGACGACGAGGCCGACGAGTGAACTGGGGGGGGCGTAGTGAGTGTGTGAATTGGGAGTGTAGTAGTAATCGGAGTAGTATAGTGCGTGGGGGAGTGTTCTTTCTCATTTTTCTGTTCCTTTCCTTGCTTCCAACTTTTTTTTTTTTCCCTTTTTCTGTTTCTCTTTGCATCACGGATTTTTCTGATGGGGAATGTGTGTGTGTGGGCAACGGTTACGGTGGGGAGTTCTTTTTTTTGTAGCAAGGATGGCCTTTGCGGCCAGACCCTTCTTTCTCTCTCTCTAACCGACTCTACAAAAAAAAAAATGACGGTTGTGGGAATCTTTACTCCTGAAGACAAAGCAGGCCCGACCCACGAGAGCCGCGATTTACTCTCGCAAAGGGAATCAGAAAGAGCACACACAGAAAGAGGAAAAACCAAACGCTTGCTGTTCAAGCAGTTACTCGAAAAAAATATTGAGCCGTTCACGCTTCTCCCCGTTGCCCCAGCGAAAACAGCAGCGAGGAGAGAATTGCCACCCGGTTTTTCCCGCCCTCGTTCGAACGCCAGAGTGAGAAGCAGCGCGTCGGGTGCTCAACCAGCGGGAGGAACTTTCGGGAGTGGCGACCACCCAACGACCTCGAGAGCGCAACACCAGTCCGTCTCGACTCCTCGACCCCCCAGCTGCTCATTTAAATTATTTTATTTTTTCCCATGCAGTCACAAAAAGCTTTTCCTCGGTCCGGTTCAAGCAAAAAGTTTTGGCCGCAAACTTTGACAGTCCAGTCCTTTGTGTGAGCAAATGCCAGCGCGCATAGTTCTAGTAAAGCGGGTGCTTCAGAGACAGAAAAAGGACCCCATTTGAAATATTGGCCAGCTGCGGGCGCCACAGGCGAAGCCGGAGGAGGCGGGGCAACCGGAGCTGGCACCGGCACCTGTGCCAGGTAGAGGAGCTGCAGGGTAATATCCACCTCCCCCCCCCGAAGTGAGCCCCAACTGGAGCAGCCGTAACTCGTGCAGGTACCCTGAGAATTCCATGCCGCAAAACTGGCGTCTGGCGCACTTGCCGAATAACCTGGATCAAGCACAATGTTAGCGCACGAAAGGATATTTTACTGCGCCACGGTTCTGCATCAATAAGCCATAGTCGACTTCCGAGAATGATTCAAGGAGAAGAATGCGTGCCTGCTCCGTCGTCAAAGCGGGCCGCACGTGCCCCGAAACGTTCCATTATATCTTATGTGCGAGTCGGGGTGCGGATCTCCCTTGCTCGCCTCAATCTGAGCCACAGAAATCGCCTCATCAAAGTTTCTGTAAACGTTCCACAACCACGTGAACAGTTCGGCGTCCGTCCAGGAGGTCTGGAACCGCACCGCCGGCCGCCCGTTGATTTCGCATCTGATACAGAACTCCTCCTTGGGGGGCGGAATAGCCGCCTGCATGGGCAGCCATCGCAGCTGGCGTCGGTGTGGACATAGCCCGTCATAGTGATCCTTTACCAATGGACTGAACTGACCAACAATAATAGCAACTAAATCTGCCTGAGACTTTCCCAGAGTAGCTCGCCGGTTATGTTTCAGAAATTTGGACCGATTATGTGGAACACTTGATACTCAATCGTATCGCCGTCAAATGTAACAAAGAAAACAAAACAAAACAAACACCTTCCGAATAGCAAGGGATGTTGGCACAGTTACGAATTTCCCCTAAAATGTTAGCAACGCAGATGAGGTAAGCAAGTACCGGCGCGCAGTAACGCGGTGTATGAATACAGCAAAAACGACTAAGCCTAAAAAGGGGGTCAAGAAAGCAACGAAGCAAGCGAAAATGACTGTGGTGAAGAAAGGGCCAAATTCACCGCTCAAGGCCAGAGTCGTCGCAGGAAGAGTGAAGGGTGGAAAAAAGTGAAATAAAGGAAAGAAAAGGTCGTTCTTGACAAGTCAACCATGCAAAACTGAACAAAGAGAAAGGCGTTGGAAAACTTATCACCGGCACTTTTTCCGATAAATGCATATTACCTGCTTGGCCCTGGAAATGTCTGACAGAATGCTTCTTCAGCTTTTAAACGCCATTCTCAAGTTCCTTCCAAATTATTCTGCGAAAAATTCTGTGGACAGCGTAATTCACGATAGCTGCTTTTGTGAGATATCAAATATCCTAGCACAGCGTGGATTTGTGGAGCAAGTACAGCCGTTGGTGCAATTTTTATTCAGAAACATTGACCATAATTGGAGTTTTGCTTCAGAGGTTGTGGAAAATGTATTAATGACAGTAATACGACATCTAAGTTCAATAACTCTGTCGGATATGGTCGCGGTGTGGAACAGAATTCAGAGGGTGACGTACTTGGAAGCATTTACTGTAGCTTTCACTGGGCAGATGGCTATCCTTATCAACGAAAAATCTGCATCAATTGAAGATATGGAGCGTTTGCTGCTTGAAGATCTTGAACGAGGTCGCAGGACGCTTTACCCCTATGGCTCAGGACTTTCTCTCTGGCGTGGATTCCAAGTGATGAAAGCTGTCCGCTTGCTTTGCAAACGAGTCGTTGGTTTCCAATCAGCATCTCCAAGGATTACACATTCTCTGATGCATCTCCTTTCTGCTTACTCAAACCACGCCCGTCACGATATAAATCGTAGCAATAAGCCCCCTGATTCTAACGTTCAATCACCGGAACTGGATTATGTTGCTCAAATGTTGGATCCTTGCTCTGGACTCGTGATTACAAACAATGTTGCCAGCTGCTTAAAGGAAGTATGGGTGGAGGCAGTCTTCTGTGAGGCTTGGAGATTGTTTGAATTGAGGGCGTCCAAGGAATCCCCTGTCAGCGACTTAACATCAACTGGCGTGGAATTCCAACGTGTGCTGTCCACTGATATTATTTCCGTTTGGAAATCAGTGTTGGAGAGAGATGAAACATGGTTTGAGCAGGTTTCATTTGGTGAGAGGGTGAAAATGCTGTATAAGAAGGAAGATCATGCAATTTTATCATCAATTCCCCTTCTATTTCCCGTTGATCTCATCTTCCGATCCCCCGCCTGCCATTTGGACAATCTTTCGGCCCAAGCCATAAACTCTTCCTTCGAGGTCAGGCAGTCCCTTCGTCTGAGGCCATTTGAGATGCGTTTGAAATTCTGGAAGGGCTTGATTGATAAAATTCATCGTTGTGACGGTGCTCTCATCAACTTACTGACCAGCAGCTTTGAAAGCAATCAAGCTTTGGAAGCGCTTCAATTCTTGGAAACCTATGTCAAAACCCATCTTGAAACCCTTGTTGAACGTTGCAAAACGATATCGATTGCAGTCGAAAATGAATCTGATCGGGAATCTGAGCTGGAAGAAGAACAAGAAGATCCATCTTTGCGATTACCACAACTGCTTGTTACAGCCGTTTTGGCACTTATTCCAGCACTCTCTGCAGACAGAGTCCATCAAGCATGGGACCTCCTTAACGTACTTGAATTTACTGCCAAGACACAATGGTCAGAACCAACTGGTATTTTTCGGCCAATTTGCACCAGTCCTGATTGGAGTCCATTTTGGAAACAAATCGTGGTTTGAGAAATGGATCCCAACAATTGCGGTAAACAGCCTGTATGGTTTGTTCGTTTCTTGGATTCAGACAAGGCGATGGGACTTGCAGTTGACAAGTCTGATGCCCCGTCTATAAAGCATTCATTGAAAGGCAACTCAAGTTATTACGACCACTTTGTCTAGATGTGATTGGCGAACAAGCACGAAAAAAAAGCTTATTGGTATTCTTGCCAATATTGTAAGGACAATGTCATTTGAAGACGGCAATATGTTTTTTTTGTTTGAACTCCTTGAATGTTGGTCTGTCTGAACTGCATTATCATTATGTTGGACCCAACAGCGGAGAATTCGAATCAAATGTTGACGAGCTGATTCGCTCTATTCCAACATCCCTTATTCAACCACAGTGGATTATCTTCCAATTTGTGGAAGTGAAGATCTGTCATCTCAATTATATTCAGTCCGCCATTGAGATTGATCAGAACGCTTACACTAAGTCTCTTTGTCACAATTTGTCAGGCCAGCACTACCATTCTACATTTGTGCTTGCTATTGAGCTCGAACATTTGGATCTGCTTTACAATTTGGGCAACAATAAGTCTGACACCACATTGAAACATGTATTCTTATAGTATTGTCAAAACTAAAGGTGTTGGAAGACTTATCGCTTGCTTGGCACTGGAAATGTCTGACAGAATGCTTCTGCAGCTTTTGTAAGGTAGAGAAAGAAGAGGTCTTGGCGAAATTGTGAAGAGAAGGTCACGTGACAAAGCAAGGTAGAGAGAAAGAAGAGAAGGTCACGTGACATTGAAGAGAAACAAAGAAGGTCACGTGATAGTGAGAAGAGAAGTGTCTTGGAGGAGAAAAAAGTGAATTTTGAGAGGACTTAGGAGGAGGAAGGAAAGGATGAAGTGCGAATACGAGTACGAAAGAGGAGAGAAGAAAGGAACAGAGTGTGGAAGGAAGTGCTGGGAAAAGAGGTGTGGAATGCATGAGGGAAAGAAGAGTGTTACGTGTGTTACGTGACAATAAAGATGAGAGAGGAGAACGTAAAGACGCACTGTTGTGGACACAGGAGTCACAAGAAGTGTTACAAAGAGTGGATGAAACATGGAGAGAGATGTGGATATTGTGGGAGTGAATGGAAGAAAGCAGAGGGAGTGGAAGAAAATGTGTTGTATGAGCTAGTGAAGATGCTAGGAGAGAAAGCATTAGAGATAGCAGAATATGTGGAGGATATGGCAAAAAGATCGAATCCAGTGATAAACGAAGGAGAACTTCAATTGATAAAAAGAGAATTACGAGAGTATTTCAAGAACAGACCATACAGAAAACGAAAAGTATTCGAGATAGTAGTAAGTGTGGTGGATTGAGAAGAGAAAACTAAGAAAAGCCCTTAGCACTGCAGCCAGCAGTGTCCATGGAGGGCTTTTTTTTATGCCAGAAAATAGAAGGTCACGTGACATAGCAGTTGAAGAGAAAGGTCACGTGACAAGAAGTCTTGGCAGAGAAAAAAGTGAATTTGTGAGAGAGAAAGTCTTGGCGTGGAGAGGAGAAGTTGGCGAGAGGGTCTTGGCAGAGAAAAAACTGAATATTGAGAGGACGTAGGTGAAGAGGGCAAAAGATGTGTGACTACGAGTTAAAGAAAGGAGCACGTAAAGGGCAAGTGTGTGAAAGGACAAGTGTGTGGAGTAAAGTCGAGGGATGGGAAGGAAAAGTGTGGGAGACACAAGGAGAAGAAAAAGGAGGAAAAAGTGGAGATGGGAAAGTTGCCAATGGAGATAAAGATGATGGTGATGAGTTTTGTGAGGTGGAAAGAAGTGAGAGGGAGTGTAGATGAGAAACTGAGATTTGAGAAAGAGACAGGATTGAGAATGAAAAGAGGAAGAGTGGAGGAGACAGAGAACGTAAAGAGATGTGTGAAAGAAAAAGGAATGGTATACAGAATGTTTGAAGCAGATGAAGAGACAGTGTTAGAGATATTAGGATGGAGTTGAACAGGAGTGAGAGAAAGAGAGAGGAAGCCCATAGCGCTGCAGCCAGCAGTGTTGTGGGCTTTTTTTTATGACAGTAAGAGGAACGATGTCACGCGACATGGAGGGAATTTTTTGGCAAAAGAAAAAATTGAATTTTGAGAGGGGTTTGGAAAAGAGCACCGAAAGAGAAAGCGAAAGAGAAAGAGAAAGAGAACAAAAATGAACTGCGAATACATCATGAAGAATGGAGTGCGGAAGGGACAAGTATGTGGGAAAATGAACTGTAAAAAACATGAGAGTGTGGCAATTGAAAATGGATGTGACCAGATATTGAAGACAGGAAATAGGAAAGGACAGATGTGTGGGAAAAAGTGTAAAGAAAATGGGAAATGTGGGATTCATGGAAAGTAGGTAACCCGACGGGAAGGGTAAATCCATCAAAAGTACCACTAAGAACAATAATCAACCATTACCAGATGGTAACGATAGACGATGATGAACGACCAGTTTGGAGATTAATGGAGGGATTATCTGAAAAAACGGTAAATGAAATACTAGGAGATCCATCAGAACTAGTGCAAGGAACAGGATATGAGACGTATCAAGTGACATATGACGGAAAAACGGGAAAACATAAGTGGGAATATACAGGAAAACACATATTTGGAGCTGGAAAAATATATCCAGGAGCAAAGACAAAAGAAGAAGCAAAAGACGAAAAATGGAGGAGAAAAATGAGAAAATATCTTGAAGAAGACCCGTGGATATATTGGATCCACTTTTTAAGTCCTTGACTGTGTGAGAAGAAAAGAGAGGTGAGATAGAAAAAGCTCTTAGCATTGCAGCCAGCAGTATTAGGAGCTTTTTTTATGACAATAAGAGGAACGAGGTCACGTGACATGGAGGGAAAACTGAATTTTGTGAGACAGAAGAAGGAAAGAGAAAGTCTTGGCGGAGAAAAAACTGAATTTTGTGACGCTTTGTACAGAAAGCAAAGGATGCGTGACAACGAATTCAAACGAGGAGCCAAGAAAGGAACGATGTGTGGAATGTGTGGAAAAAAATTGAGAGACGGGATGAAAAAGTGTAGTAAACACGGAAGAAAAGAAGGGAAGCGAGAGGAGAAGAAAGAGGAGAAGAAAGAGGAGAAGATAGTGATGAAGTTTCCAATGGAAATAGTGGGGATGATAATGAGATATGTGGGAGAAGTGAAGTGGAGTATAGATGAGAAGTTGAAGTGGGAAAGGGAAACGGGAATAAAACTGGAAAGGGGAAAAGTGGAGGTGAATGAAGAAGTGAAGAAAAATATAAGGAGCAGGAGTAAGACGATGAGGGGTGAATTGGGGACAGTGATTTTATGATAGTGAACCGTAAGAACTGTAAGAAACGGATGTGATAAGAATGGAAGGAGAGGAGGAGGATGAGAGAGAGTACAAATTGATGGGGTGGTCACACATGACACATCATACATTCCATATTTAACACGTGACCGTATCAGAAAGAGGAATCGATTCTGGTCGTTCCCATGATTTTTCTAAATTTTTCTACTATGTAGGCTAATTATTCAGACCAACCAACCATCGAAATGCCTGCTCCAATTGCACGGTGCCTCACTATCTTTGTTCAAAGAAATTAGATTTGTTTTTTTTTTATACTGAAACTCACTTGTCCTATGGACTTCCCACTCTGGCATCGTCCACCTCACAGTAGCTCGTCACTGAACCTGGAGGCCTCGCACCCCTCTGCGTACGCTGTGTAACTTGGCCTTGAGCCTGCTTATGGGACTCCTCTTGGAGCACCTTGATACCCGCAAACGAGAACCTCTGCCCGCACGCAAGATGCGTGGAAAGTTGCAATAAATAACGCCAAGCATCCTAATGGGTAACTCATGCTAAATGCTGCCCAACCGTTCATAGGACAGTAGGATGGGTGAGCAGAGTAGCTGGATGCCACATTCCTTCTACTTGTAAGGAGAGAGCAGCAGAACACGGCCAGAACTGGGAAAGCAGAATTATGGTAAATGCTTATTTAAAAAAAAAAAAACTCCCCCTCACGGCCCACCCACCCCACCAAGTTCAAAATAGTTGCAAACCGCTACTTCTTCTCCTACTCGCCATTCAAAGCAGCAGCAACAACAACAACAACAACAATTCAAAAACGAAAACATCACCGTTCGCCGCGTAAACGCCCCAGTCCCTCTCCACTCCCTCAATCCCTCCAACCTTCTCCCTCAACCCCTCCACACCCCACCCCACCCACATCAGCCCCCTCCGCGGTCCCCGTCCCCGTCCGCATCCCCACCGCCGACAAACCCTGCCCGCACGAACGCCACAAACGCCGAGCACCGCCAGACGAACGGCCGTTCGCTGGGGAGGCTGAGCAAGTCGGCGGGGCGCAGCAGCCAGCCGATGGAGCGGCGGTCCTCGAGGGCTGCGGCCACGTCGCGCGCGTCGGCGGCGCGGAACGACGCGGCCGCGAGCAGCGCGAGGAGAACGCGGCGTCGCACGTCCAGCGGCAGAGGGCGCCGCGCGCCGTCGCGCCCGGCCACTGCCGCGCAGAGCATCGCGCGCCCGGACCCGCTCAGCAGCCACCGCACCGTCGCAACGCGCGCGCGCGCGTGCGCCACCGACGCGCGCGGGCGGCGGCGGCGGCGGCGGACGCCGGCCGCCGGCGACGGCGAGGACAGCGACCACGCCGGTGGGTCGCTTCTCTCGCTTCCTCCCCCGCCGCCGCCGCCGCCGTCGTCATCGTCGGCGTCGGTGTCAAGCGGCGCCGCAATGTACGCCGGCAGCACGAGCTGGTGCAGCCACGGGTTCGCGACGACGGAGTTCAGGACGTCGCGGCGCTCCCACACGTACCGGCGGCGCGTGTGGAAAGAGTCGGGCTTTCCGAGCACCGTCAGCGTCGACCGCCGCAGCGCCGCGACCAGCAGGTCTTCCTTCTCCTCCTCCTTCCCTTCAAAGCCTTCACGCACCGCGCGCGGATCGCCGCCGTTGCCGCCGCCGTTGCCGCCGCCGTTTCCGTTCGCGTCCGCGTCTACATCCTCAATGCGGATGCCGACGCGCAAAACGTCGAGCCGCGAGACGGCCGCCGCGTCGAGCATGGCGCACAGACCAGCCCTTGACAGCTGCGTCGCCCACAGCGAAATCTCGCGCAGCGCGGACCCGCCGCCGCCACCTCCGGCGGCCGTGGCTGTGTCACCACCGCCACCACCACCGTTACCACCGCCAGCACGCAACAGCGCCGCGATGCGCATGACGGACACGTCCGACAGCGACCAGTCGAGGTCCAGCGACTGCAGCGGGGCGCCGTAGCTCTCCTCGAGGACGGCGAGGATGGGTTCCGCGTGTGTGTCAGAGAGGTGGATGAGCGGGCCGGTACCACCGGCGCCGCCGCCGCCTCCGCCTCCGCCTCCGCCACCACCTCCGCCGCCGCCGCCACCCGCGTCGCCGTAGTGGATGTGCCGGACGGTGCGCAGGCAGAGGCGGAGGAGGCGCGGGCGGGCTGCGGCGAGGAGGCGGGCGGCGGCGGCGGCGACGAGCTGCATGTCGCCGGGGACGGTCGCGCGGGTGTAGTATCGCGGGTGCAGGTCGATCGAGACGGTCAGCTCCTCCAAATGCAGCGGCGACGCCGTGGTCGTCGCCGTGGTCGTCGTCGCCGTCAGCGCGTCGACGAGCGCGTCAAAGCCTGCGGCGTGCATGACCAAGTTGAGGACGACGACGGAGCGCGACTCGCGCACACCGGCGCCGAGGGCCCTCGCAAAGTCCGCGCCGTAAGCGCGGGCGTCGACACAGAGAGCAGCGAGTGCGGGGGCGGCGGCGGCGATGCAGTCGCGCAGGCGGTCGCACGAGAAGCGGTGGTGCTCGGGGGCGGCGAACGAGTGTTTTGGGTCGAGGGTGAGGCTGCGGAGGCGGCAGGCTGGGGTGCGGAGGAGGTCGGCAAGGGCCGCGACGCCGTCGTCGGTGACCTTGACGTAGTCGCAGGCGACTGTGCCGATGCGCAGCGGCGTCGGCGCCGCGGGCGTCGGCGGCAGGAGCAGCGTGTCGTTGAGGGCCGCCAGCACCGCCGTCGGGATCGGGTTCGGCGTGGCAAAGCTTGCGGACGGGTTAGAGACGATCTTGACGTTCAGGCAGATGGGCCGCGCGACGCCGCCGCCTCCGCCGGCGGCGAGGAGCCGCGGATGGTGCGCCACGGCGGAAAGAAAGTCGCGGACGGATGCGTATCGGTCGGCGGGCGGTTGCACGTGGGGATGACGATGGTTGTGGTTGTTGCGGTTGTCCGGCAGGGGTCCGGGTGGCGGTGGTGGTGGCTGCGACGACGACGACGACGGGTGATGGGGGTCTGCGTCCAGGCGGATCTCGAGTTGGGCGTACTTCGGCGTATCGGGCGAGAGCAGCCAGGCGACGCAGTCGTTTGCCCTCGGCACGGCGGACGATGCGTGGCTGCGCTCGGAGAAGGTGAAGCTGTGCTGCGCCAACTCTGCTGGTGGTGCTGCTGGTGCTACTGCTACTGCTGCTGCTGGTACTGATGCTGCCGGTGCTACATCCGCAGCCGCTGCTTCGGCAGCTGCTACCGGCGCATCGACTGATGCGTCCGCTACTGCTGCTGCTGGTGGTGGTGGTGGTAGAGAAGCTGCTGCCGCCGTCGCCATTTTGGGGGGTGGGGAAGTGGGTATCGGGTCCGCGTGATCGATCGATCGATCAGGAAGGGCCAAGGCGCCGACGGCGGCGAAGTTGCATGCAGCCGCAACAAAAAGGGCCGGCTGTGCGTGAAATTAAAAAAACTCCACTTTGTTGCCTTCTTCCCCCTTCCTTTTCGACGATTCTACCTCTCACGCACATGCACACTCATGCTCACGAAGTTTACAAGACCAAGATGAACGACAAGAAAGGTAACGAGGGAGACGTGGAGCTCAACCCACTACACCTTCTTATTAGAAACAAAAAAAAGAGAAGAAAACAGTCCCTGAATGCAACGCAACTCGTACACATGCAAACGCCCCCCTTCTTCACTCAACATCCTCGTCCCGCCGCCGCAGTTCCATGCGGATGATCTTGGTGGCAAAGTCGACCGTAAACGACTTTCGGAACTCGTTCGACTTTAAGAACGGCCGAATGTCCTGCACGTCCACGTGTGCGGCCTGAGCACAAAGAAAGCAAGCACCCAGCACACAGAGCGGGGTTACCAAGGTCAGAAAATCGGTGCAGCTAACCACACGCAAAGAACGAAAGAGTCAAAGCAGCAAAAAAAGAAGAAACCAAGCGCTCACATCAGCCTGAAAGTCGCCAAGATCAATGTCGACCTTGCGCGGAAGCTCGCCGCGCTCCAGCTGGTGCTGGCGGACGAGATCCCGCACGCGCTCCGAGAGCAGGTGAAGCAAGAGCTCGTGCTTGTCGCGGTCCGCCGTGATATACTTGTCGAATTTCTTCGTTTGAGGAGCACCCAATTTTAATTAGAGATAGAGTAGACGGAACTCCAAGGGGAACAGAATACGAGAAAACTAAAGAGATAACAGCCCTCAAGAAAAAAGCAGCTCACTCACCCTCCGCAGCTGGTCCTTGACCGACTTCTTCTGGGCGTCCACAAAGCTCCGAATCATGACGGCGATAGCGTGGTCAATGTCGTCACTGCGCACAAAGTCGCGGAGATGCATCTTTGCAAATGCCTCGGCCATCCGGACGACCGACTCCAGGTATCGCACCGTGATGGGAACCGACCCCCCGACCAGCGACTGCCGCCGCAGCTCGGCGTACAAATTGGCAATCTTGTCGCGGTCAACGTCGGCGATGCGTGGGTGCACTCTGTCGCGAGCGTACACGATATACTTGCGGAGAAGCTCTTGCGGAATGATCTGGTAGCAACCCCGGGAAGGGGGAAACAGTCAAATAAAGAAGCTCAAGAGTTAAATGTGATGACGAAGCACGGACCAGCAAACAGCCAACCCACATCAGGATCAATATCCGCCGCTGCGTCGGCCGGCTCCTCCATGTTCTCTTCCGCCTCCTTCCGCTCCCTGACTGTGGCCGGGTGGCTCCGCATGTGACTCGACGTGACAAAGCGCGCCAGCTTCTCGTCAGCAATCGGGTCGACTTCGTCCCGCACAACACACAAAATATCGAAACGGGACAGAATGGGCTCGGTGAGCTCCACATTCATCGAGAACGGAATCATTGGGTTGTACCGTCCTCTGATGGGGTTGGCTGCTGCGATAACAGCACAGCGTGCTTGAAGCGAGGTGACAATGCCGGCCTTTGAAATGGAAATGGACTGCTGCTCCATAGCTTCATGAATACTCGTCCTATGTTCCAGTGAGGGCCGAGAAAACGTTTTTAGTTTTTTGGGGGCTGCGGTTGTGTGTTCATCACTCACCGATCCTTATCATTCATCTTATCAAACTCGTCAATCAAGCAAACGCCCTTGTCTGCCATGACCAAGGCACCGCCTTCAAGCGTCCACTCGCGCGTGAGAAAGTCCTTGTGAACAGACGCCGTGAGACCGACCGCTGACGCGCCTTGACCGGTTGTAAAGACAGCTCGCCGCCCCGTTTTCTCGACGTACTTGAGGAATTGTGATTTCGCAGTGCCAGGGTCGCCAAGCAAGAGCACATTGATATCTCCACGCAAACGATGCTTGCCCTGAGGGTTTTTTGCAACTCCTCCAAACATCGCAAGCGCCATGGCAGTCTTGATGTCGGAATGGCCATAGATAGACGGTGCAATGCTTTTGATGATCTACGTGGTTTACAGGCGAGTTAAAAACTCTGGTCAGCGCCAAAAATCGCGGCGGATTCACCCTTTCCCGGATTCGCGGGTCTTTCGACAATGTGTCAATGGATTTCATATCTTCTTCGTGGAGCCTAAAGCTTGCGTATGCGTCCTCCTGCTTCAAGATATGATTGGCTTCGATGACAGTCGAGAAAATGGGAAAGCCGTGCTGAGAATTCAGAGTCATATCCATGTTGTTTCGGTAAATGCCCGTGATTTCCTGACAAAACAGAGTTTACTTGTGTCACAGGAGCTCACGCGTGTAGGGCAGCGTACTCACAACTTCCTCTCCAGGTCGAACCATGTCGACGAGGTCCCACAAGAGAATGACGTCTTTGTGTCGCGGGAGGCGGCCTGCCGTCATCTTTCCGGGACACTCTTGCAACGAGATTTTTTGAAAGTTTCGGTAAATCGTCTTTTGGAACAAGGGGAGAAGGGTTAGAAAACCCAAGTTTCTGTCCACGACAAAGTCACCTCCTCCGAGTTAAGGTTGAACGGCCCTTTCGACTGGCACTTGTAGCAGTGCTTGATCTGGACCTCAGTCACAGCGTCTTGACAAAACGGCCCCAGAACAGTCCCGCACTTTGCGCAATTAAACTTGACGTACTTCAGCTGAGGAAACACTCCTGTGCGGCGCGTCACCACGCCCGACACTCTCACGAGCTTGTTCATGTCAGATTGCCTTGCATCAAGAAGATGAGTGACCGCCAAGTGCCGCCGGGTATTCGCTCACCGCAAGTCGCGAATGCTATCAATTGACACAAGGTCTGTGATCCGGACGTGGATTTCGCTCTTGATTTGGTCGTAATTTGGGAAAGACAAAGTGGTAACCTCGAATGCAACAACGTCAAAGATCTTGAGAATCTCCGCCGGGCAGTTTGTCAAGAGCATCGCGAGGTTGGCCGCACATCCTTGGAGGTCCATGAAACTGACTTCAAGGCTCTCTCCGTTGGCTTCGTAATTTTTTAAGTAGAAACAGTGTAAGCGCGGCGACGGGCGAGTTTCTCACGAGAGGCGAACCTTCACACATGGCCTTGATCCTGTTTCCATACACACTTTCGCCCAAGTCGTTCGTAAAAGTGGTGAGAAAGCGAGTAAACTCGCGCTTGATGGCCTGTTTCGGTCCTTCCATCGTCACGTAGCTCGCAAACGGCCCACGAACTTCAGCCAACCCTTCCATGGTTGGTGCGAGATCCTGCGCAACAAATGCATTCGAGTTAGCCGAACGCACACACGTCCTCTTTTTTTCAGCGGCACTCTTACCGCATCTGGGTCATCAAAGTCCATCTCCGACTCCATTTCGTTTCGAGTGCGGCGACGGAACGTGTTTGGCCTGGCCGTATCGTCGTCGTCGTCTGCATTTTCAAAACGGTTACAAAAAAAGCGATGCGAATGCCCCGCCGTGAGATTGCCATTATCGTTTTGGAGGAACACAAGTAAAGCGCGACGCACCGTCATCCATGAAAGCAGCAGGCAGATTCCCGTTCCGCCGCGCCTCTTCTCTGTCGCGGCGACGCATGCGCTCTTCGGCAATCATCCTCGCCTCAGGGTCGATTTCATCGTACTGCTCGTCGTCAATGTCGCGTTCGTCGAATCGATCGAGTTCAGGATTGTCGCGGTAGTCACTGATGGGGTAATGGAGGTGGTTTCCCCAAGGAAAGAATGAGCAGGGGCGACACGAGTCCGACACGGGGGGAAGGAAGGGGTATAGTAGTGTGGGTCTCGGGAAGAGCAATTGGGCGTTCAGAAGCTTATTTTACCGTTCCATCCCGTCGCCAAAGAGGTCCTCGCCCTCGCCCTCTTCGTCCTCCAGATTCAGCTGGTCGGCGTCGGGTATAGATGCAAGGTCGTCGACCTCCTCAAACTCCTCGACTTCGGCCGCGGGATCGTTGTCGAGGTCATCGTCGGCGGGGTCCGGGTCGAAAAAGGCGTCGCTTTGCAGACGGTCGTCGTCATCGGATCGTCCAAAGGGTGAGGATTCGCGTTCGGTGGGTCGTGGTCTTTTGCGATCGGCCTGGTGCGGCGTGGAGTGGTAACGGGGTAGAGGGAGGGAGGGAGGGGGGGGAGGGAGATAGAGAGGGCAGTCAGGTTAGCGTTGCGCGCCAGGCTCGGTGAGGC
This sequence comes from Zopfochytrium polystomum, assembly GCA_025765615.1. Taxonomy (NCBI): domain Eukaryota; kingdom Fungi; phylum Chytridiomycota; class Chytridiomycetes; order Chytridiales; family Chytridiaceae; genus Zopfochytrium; species Zopfochytrium polystomum. The sequence goes on along the minus strand of JAIVFJ010000292.1, from coordinate 26,312 downwards.
CGTCATCGGGGGGTACCGACCATGGTGTTGTTGCAGCTTTCTTTTCGTTGCGTGAACCAAGCGCCTTGTTGGTTGCAGAACGGACGAAGAATTGGTGCCCGCACGGACAAACTTCGTCCGACTTTTGGGGCCCCTGTCCGACACTCGCCTTGTCAGTCGGACCTCTGTCCGTCCCCAACAGATGCTTAACCCGCACAAACCACGAAATCAACCTTCTCGCATCCTTCACGCAGCTTCTCTAGTGAACACCTTGAATGCTCGTAATTCTCTCTGTCCCTTTGTATATTACGTCTGATTGATGGTAAACAGGAACAGACCCATTCAAAGAAAAATGAAAGAAGACCAAACAGGCAACATTCAGAAAAAGTCGTTAACCAACGGATTCTCCGTCTCTTCAACATATGGATACTTGAGGGTCTCTAAGAAGCTTTGGAAAGCAGTGGTCGCTTCCGGAGTGACCTGGAACCCCACCATCACCTTGCCTGTAAAGACAGAAGGATGATCAGCCACAGTATGGTCAGTCAGTTCATACCACAACAGGGAGGGACTGTCCGGAAGGGGGAAAAGGGGGGGGGGGGGGGGGGGGGGGGGGGGGGTGGGAGGCGAAAAAGCAGGGGAAAGGGAACAATTCCATACCGACGTCACCGCCGTAGTTCCGGTAGTGCCACAAAGAAATATTGATGCTTTTTTCGTTAAGTTTGTCCAAGTTGCTCAGGAAATGGTTCAGGGCGCCAGGGCGCTCAGGAAATGCGAAGCGGAAAAGTCGCTCGTGCGGAACTTTCTTACGGCCACCGACGAGAAACTTGGCGTGCGCTTTCGCCATTTCTGAAAACAAGCGCGCAGGGGTGAGAAAAACTCCTCGCGAATTAGACGAAGAGAGGGTATACTTACCATTCTCAGACGCGTCTTTGGCGGACATTCCCTTTTGCTCAAGGGCGCCAAGAACCTCGCGGACTTCGTTTGCTCGGTCCGTCACTTGGAAGCCCATGAATATGGTGGCCTCATTCTCGTCGCCATATCTGTACGAGAATTCTGTCACAGCGCGCGGGTAAATGGATCGGTAAAGAGCGAGGAAGCTGAATTTGATGGTATCGTCAACGTGACGAAAACTTCGGCGATCTTCAGGAATCAGAGACTTTACCTGCCAGGGCGCTCAGGTACGCGCACAGTAATGAGAGCCTCCTTTTCCAAACCCAGGTCAGCACGATCAGCAACGAATCGAAGTCGAGTAAAGTCCATGTTTGCCCCACTACATATGGCAACAAATCTGCCACCGGTGATGCCTTTTTCTTGGATGTACTTTTTGCATCCTGCGACTCCCAAAGCACCAGCCGGCTCAATCACGCTGCGGGTCTCCTCAAAAGTGTCCTTGATAGCAGCTGCCAGCATTGAAATTTAGTGAGTAGCAGAGTTCGCGTAAGGTTCACGTTTTTTTTTTTCGAAGGAGCACGAGGGAAGAGAAGGGGTTGAATCAGTCCGTGCGAGTTTTGTTAAGACTTCACGCGCGTCTATTCCCCGTTCCTCACCGCAAATCTCGTCGGTGCTCACAAGCACCATTTCGTCAATAAGATCTTTCACGATCCTAAAGTTTTCGACGCCAACATTCCTGACCGCCGCGCCGTCGGCAAACAAGCCAACTTCGGCCAACGTGACTCTTTCTCCGGCGTTGAGCGATCTCGTCATGGCGTCGGCGTCAAACGTCTCGACGCCAATGATCTTGACGCCAGGGCACACACGCTTGACGTACGACGCGATGCCGGCAATCAGCCCGCCTCCGCCGACGCAGACGAAGATGGCGTCGACGGGAGCGTCGGCGGCACGCGGGCACTCGTCCTTCTCTGGCGGTGGGAGCTGGCGAAGGATTTCCACGCCGATGGTGCCCTGGCCGGCGATGACGTGCGGGTCGTCGTACGGGGGGATGTTGGTGAGTTTTCGCTCGACAGTGAGGCGCGCGCACTCGGCTTTTGCTTCGTCAAAGTCGTTGCCGTGCAGGACGACGGTGGCTCCGAGGCGTTCGACGTTGCGCCATTTGATGGACGGGGTGGCGAGGGGCATGACGATCGTGGCTCTAATGCCCATGCGCTGGGCGGCAAGTGCTACGCCTGAAAGAGATCGTCCACTCGTAAGGTAATTGGCTTTGGCAAGAGGCGGTCGTTACCTTGGGCGTGGTTTCCAGCCGAACACGCTATCACGCCGGCCTTCCTCTCCTCCTCCGATAGTTGTTGCATGCGATTGTAGGCTCCTCTCAACTTGAAGGAAAAGACGGGTTGCAGATCTTCCCGTTTGAGCAATATCGTATTCTTCAGTCGAGTCGACAGGCCGTGAGCTTTCTGGAGCGGAGACTGCACCGCAACATCTTATTGAGCGGGCGGGCAGAATCAGTGGGGGGGGGGGTCAATTAACGGGAGAGTCTCACCGTAGACGTTGGCCATAAGGATCATTTTGAGGTAGTCAGGACCGTGTGAGGTGGAGAGCGTTTCGGAAGCCGGTTTTTTCAGCGGGTTCACGAAGACGGATTGGGAGGTTGGAGGGGTGAAGTTGGAGGAGGCAGCAGCTGTGGAGGAAGATGAAGCGGATGAGGATAGGGACGAGGAGGGAAAGACGGCGAGCCGCTTCGTGGGCGGAGTGCCGCTTCCGTTGACGACCCTGGGCGACTTGCTCGCAGTGCTGTCCATCGCGAGGTGGTGATTGTTGTGAATGCCGTTCGTGCCGTTGCTACTGCTGCTGCAGTCGTCGTCCTCGCGAGGTCGCTTTGATAACGATGCCATCAGGATGATCCTGTTGAGATACCCTTCTTTCGCTGTCTCTCTCTCTCTCTCTCTCTCTCTCTCTCACTCTCTTGCTCTCTTTCAAAGGAAAATCCCAAATGATTGATGGAGAGATGAAATGATTGCATCTGATTGGATGCTGATCGATCTAGGGCGCTCCACTTAATTCTTGATCACAATTTGATCTGATTCGCGGATTCTGGAAAGCAGACAGATGATTGGTCCGGCCTGGTCGCGAAAACCCTGGACGCCAAAAAAAAAAAAAAAAAAAAAAAAAGAAACTTCCCGCGATACGCGCCTTTCGCGACTTCGCAGTGCGGCTACATACGAGCCAAACAAACATGAGAAATAATGAGAATGCTGCACTACTTTGTGTTCCCACTGTGCCGGACTTCAAACAACAAGCAAACTCTCGAATCAATCTCCCCTCTTGCCTCCACCAAGCCTTAGTGTTTCTCCTCAACCAGTAACGTTTATTTCTGCAAATATAAAAATTCTACTGAGTAAGTGAGGTATTAGGCAGTGCGCCTGTTTACAAGCCATCCAATCAGTGATATTTACTGTTTCTTAGTCGTTCGAAGCATCATAGTGCCAGTGGGAAGAACTTATCTGTAATCAGGAATCTTTGCCCAGCAACTTTATGGTTTTCTAGTGAATTTGCTCATTTTTGATTTACCGCACTATATTGAGCCAACGGAAATACTCTCTTTTTCCCAACTGTAAATGGAAGGTTTTGTCCTTTCTTTTCTTTCGTTCATGCATAGTTTTTAATAGCTTTTAGCAATGCATCGAGTACCATCCAACACCTCTCTTAGTTCCTTTCTGAGCATGCAATGTTGACAGTGGATTGAGCAATTCAGTGGATGATGGTCTCAATATCAAAATTGGTGTAATGGCTGATAATCTCCAATACTCCATATTGACTGAATTGTAGGGTAGGATAATGATGTTACAGCTATTCGCTCCAGCTTTTTGCGCTACATACTTTACCCAACTGATAAGTTGCAGTGTAGAAGGCGAAGTCTTGAGCGTAGGCGACGTTGCAAGAAGGTAAAAGGTGTCCTGAAGTTCCAAGTGTCAGTGCTAAGCATGCTGCGGAGGATTTATTAACAATGTTGTTGTGATTTCAAATGAAGAAAGCGACAAAAGGCAGCGAGTAACTTGTCTTTTCATGGAGTGTGCGGGGGTCTTGGTACGTTGCAGGGTGCCAAGCTCTAAACCAATTATCCATTCAAGTTATGTGGCAACTTTGTCTTCTGTTGCAACGAATTACTGGGTTGCAGGCAGAGCTGTCACCAGCCATGAAGGGGCCCTGGCGCAGTGGAATTGGGATGGATACATACTGTAGAGAGACAGGCAGACAGTGAAAAAAACAAAAAAACCCAAAGCAAAAAACGAAAGAAAAAAAAAAAACGAACAGGAAGAACGAACGATTGGTGAGCGCCGATCGACCACGCCCCCGACCGACCACCTTCCCCCCCCCCCCCGCCCCCCTCCTCACGTTTGCAGCATACCCCCCAGTCCTCAGAATCCGCTTTGCACCTTGGCGAACCCTCTTTTCCGACCCTCGCCAGCTCTCGGAGCAACGCCCTTGAAGCGGGCTTTTGCTAGCTCTCCGGCCCTCCAACCAGTTCCTTCATTTGCCACTGTCGTAATGGTCGTACGTACGAGAACCCAGCGGCTGTTGGGTGAGTGTTGCGAGTGGCTGCTTCTCTTTTCTTGCGAAATTACTTGACCTGACGAAGATCACAGTAAACCACAAAGGGTCTCGCCAGCCGTTTTCCAGCGCTTCGGCTGTCAATCGACGAGGTATCAATCGGGCACGAGACGGAGCAGACTAGGACGAGCAAGTGGAGTGGTTCACGCGCGCGCGATCTGGGTACCTCGGCAAAAAACCCTCTGGAGGACGCGCCTTCTTGCTTGCAGACCCGTCTTGACCAGACTCATGATCGACTGGACCAACAACCCATCATCATCAAGTCGGTCTTCTTGCCGTCCACGACCTCACCCTCCCCCAGCTGTTCCCACCGTCGTTCCTGTCGCCCATCCACCCTCATCAAAACCGCCGCCGCTGCGGCCGTTTCCTTGCTCATATTGATGGCAATCGCCCATCTGGCGGTGGCTCTTCCTCAGTCTGGCGTACTTTCAGCATCGGTGTTCCGACTGCAGCAACAACGACATCGTCGGCTGCTCCAGTCCTGACAGCCCCATCGGACCTCATCAACAGATCTGCAAAGCCTCTCGTCGACGTCAACGGTCCGTTGTACTTCGTAAGATATCTCGTTTCTGTTTGCAGGGGCAGAGATTGTGGTGATGAGTTCCCCTCTGACATTATGGACAGAGCGTTTGTGCCAGGATCTTCAGCAATGCTCTACATCCGCTTCAGGAAGGAGGCTCTGCCAGCAGTGCCCATGCTGCTAACTTTGTTCAATTTCAACATGCTTCAAAGAAACTTCTGTATATTTATTAGCTGTTCTGTTGCTAAAGCTAATGCAAATTCTATCCTTTAAACTGTCTCGCCCTCCCATTGGCCTTTTCCCCAATCTCTCTCTTCTCTTGTTGCCCCCCAAATCTAACTGTCATTTCCTTTTCACAGAACCTGCGATTGATTGTGCTTTTTAAGATTATGGCAAGCCAAGTGAATTCCTGGACTGTGGTTTTTGAGCTTGGCAATACTGGAAGGAAGATTGAAGTTCCTGCCGGCACTGGCTTTGACAATCTGCACCAGCTTGTGGCTTCACGCTGGAATATCACTGGTCCCATTGAATTGGTGTACGTGGACTCTGCAACTGGTGGTAAAATGATCCTTGATGTGAAAGACAACCTGGCAAGCCTTCTTTCTCAGAACTTCAAGTGGAAAGTAAGTTGCTTCTCATCAGTTGTTCTGCTTTTTCATTTCTTTCTGAAAATTTTTAAGGTGCTTGCTGAGCCAGTTTCGAACCCTTCTGGAGCAACCCAAACTGTTCCAACTGCATCATCTGCAGCAAGCACAACCACTGCTGCTGCTGGTGGTGGGAGAAGCACTGTTCCAGTTGCTCACTCTCCTGGAGTAACCCACGCTGCTCCCACTGCATCTGGAGCTCGCACAACCACCGCTGCTGCTGCTAGTGGTGATTGCTTTGATGAAAGCCTGGTGCCTGACAAGGGTGAGTTGTGAAGTTTAGGAATGATCATCAGAGACTAACCCTTGTTGCTTCAACTTCATCAGACAAGTGGATGGGGTTGATTCCAAGAGATTGGGATTGTGAGACCAGTGTTGAAAAGGATCCGTTCATTATTAGGTCTGTATTGCAAGTTTGCTCCAACAATCCTCTAACTCTCCAACAGCCACCGCCAGGCATCAGAAACGGTGTTTGCAAAGGAACTTTTCCATGAAATGGAGAAAGCTTTGGGAAGGACAGTGCCACTGAATGATTTCAACAAAGAGACCAAAATGAGCGGTCTCCATGCTTTTTGGGATGCAAAGTGCCTTGCTTTTGGCCAGAAGTGGGACACCAACTTCATGTCGGGCTTGTATCACTCTTCAGTTATTATTCTGCTGTGTTCTGATTCAAGCATGAAGCAGATGCTTGAGGCTGACAAAAAGCTGGACAAGTGAGCTTGTTGATCTGATTTCTGGTTGCTAAACGTGATCATTAGTGGGAACTTGCACTTCAGATGAAGGAAGAGAGAGGAGTCGACATCCTGCCTGTTCTTCTTTCGGGGCAGGTGGCTGCAGCTCTCGAAGATGGGAGGAAGGAGTTGTTGGAGGAAAAGTTCAGCACTTTTGATCACTCCAAGTTTCCTGACTCGCTTCATGCTCATCCTCTGAGTCCTCGGCGCCACACTGTATCTCAAATTGTCAAGATGGTGCTGGAGCTGAATGGCCCCTTTGCCAATCCAGACAGCGATGTCCTCAAGTATGCAAATTACACTTTGTTTTGGTAGTGTTTCTTGAACCATTCTCACACAACTTTGGATATACAACAGGGTTGTCACAGCTGCAAGGAACTTGTACAGTCGTAGGATGGCTGAGAAGAAGACTCCCAATGCCAGTTCAGATATTTCACTCTCCAGACCCAGATTGAATGAATTGGAAATGTGGCTGACTCCCCTGTCTGACATCATGGACGATGAAAGGCAGGCCCTTCTGAAGAATGTGCTTCCTGGATCCAGGCAGTGGCTGCTCAACAGAGTGTTTCAGTTTCTGTCGCCAGACAAACCCTCAGCAGCCAGCACCAACAGGGTGGTGTGGTTGAAGGGTGTGGCTGGAGTGGGCAAGTCTGTGATGGCTGCCATGGTCTCTAGAGAGCTGGAGGCTTTCGGCATGCTTGGTGGCATGTTCTTTTGCAAGCATGATGATGAATGTCGCAACGGCGCTCGCAACCTGGTTCTGACCCTGGTTTTCAGTCTTGCAAAGTTCAACTTTCGGTTTGGAGAAATTCTTCTTCAAGTCAAGCAAGACAATCCAGATATTTTGTCCAGACCTGTGTTTGAGATGATGAAGGTGCTGCTTGTTCAGCCGCTGCAGAGCGTTGTTGATGCCAAGCAGCTGGATGTGCCAATTGTGCTGGTTGTGGATGCCCTGGACGAGTGTGGTGCTGTTGGCAAAAGGAGTGATATTCTGTCATTGTTTCAGGAGCTGAACAGGCTGCTTCCTTCCAATGTGAAGTTGCTGGTAACTGGACGCCCTGAAGAAGACATTTCAAAGGCCTTTGAGACGATTCCTGTCACTGAAATTGAGCCGACTGCTGAAGGCAACCTCAAGGATCAGATTGAGTACACACGGAATTTCCTGATAACATTGAACGCTGAGCAATCTGTGGTGGACGATGGATCCAAGCTTCTTGTGTCAAAGTCATCTGGGATTTTTGTCTGGCTTGTGACTGCTTGCACCTACCTGAGGGATTCCAATGCCGAGGTCATTACCCTTGATGAAATCAATGCTCTGCCAGAGGGAGACAAGATGAATGGCCGCATTGATACAATGTATGACAGGATCTTTGCTGGTATTTTGGACTCAGCCAAGTTGAGCCAGTTGGAGTGCTTGCTTCAAACTGTGCTGTCCATCATTGTCCTTGCGTATGAACCACTGACTGCAGCAGCCATGGTGTTGCTGCTGGATGGGAAGAGCCCTGGAAACGTGAAGAGATGCATCCGCATGCTTGATCCCATCCTTGTGCTTGATGGCTCCTCAAAGAAGATCAGGATTTTCCACAAGTCTGTAAAGGATTACCTGACTGACCCATCCCGATTTGGGCTGTCTGTCAGGATTGCGCTCAATGATGGTCACTCACAATTTGCCAGTCTGTGCATCAGTGCACTGAACAAGAATCTGAAGTTCAACATGTGTGATCTGCCATTTGACAAGTTTCACACTGAGGTCCCTGATTTCAATGAAAAAGTTGCAAAAGGGGTCCCTGAGCATGTCAGATATGCAGTGATGCACTTCTGGGAGCACTGCTTCGATGCCTCAAGGGAATGCTCCCCAAAGACATTTTCAGTGGAGAATCAGACAACCTCAAACAGTCTCTTGGCGGAGTTGCAAGATTTTCTTGAAAATCACGGACATCACTTCCTGGAGGCCTGCAGCTTGTTGGATTCACTCAATCTGGTGATTCCTGCCATGACAAAACTTCAGACTTTTCTGAATGGTTCTGGAAAGAAAACCTTGGAAACATTGATGACAGACATGAAAAGAGTTTCGCAAAAGTTTCTTATTCCACTCAAGGCATCAGCATTGCAGGTTTATTTCACTGCCATTCCTTTCTCTCCAAGCGGTTCTGAATTTCACAAGAAATTTGTGGAGAAGTTGCCATGCAGTTTGTCAGTCCCAAGAATTGCGAAGGGGCAGCCAATAGTGTGGCGTGCTTGCATGAATGTTCTTGAGGGACACACTGATTCTGTCAACTCTGTGGCATTCAGTCCTGACGGGCAGTTTATTGTGTCTGGAAGTCGGGACACTACAGTCAGAATTTGGAATGCATCCACTGGCCAGGAGCTGCATAAGCTGGTGGGACACTCATTTTATGTCAATTCTGCAGCATTCAGTCCTGATGGGCAGTTTGTTGTATCTGGAAGTTCTGACAGTTCAGTCAGGATTTGGAATGCATCCACTGGCCAGGAGATGCACAAGCTGATGGGACACTCTGCTTGTGTCACCTCTGCAGCATTCAGTCCTGATGGGCAGTTTGTTGTGTCTGGAAGCTGGGACATCACAGTCAGGATTTGGAATGCATCCACTGGCCAGGAGATGCGCAAGCTGGTGGGACACTCCTATGGGGTCACCTCTGCTGCATTCAGTCCTGATGGGCAGTTTGTTGTATCTGGAAGTTATGACAAGACAGTCAGAATTTGGAATGCATCCACTGGCCAAGAGCTGCATAAGCTGGAGGGACACTCTGCCTATGTCAACTCTGCGGCATTCAGCCCGGATGGGCAGTTTGTAGTGTCTGGAAGCTGGGACAAGACAGTCTTGATTTGGAATGCTTCCACTGGCCAGGAGCTGCATAAGCTGGATGGACACTCTGGTGATGTCACCTCTGCAGCATTCAGTCCTGATGAGCACTTTGTTGTGTCTGGAAGTTTGGACATGACAGTCAGGATTTGGAATGCATGCACTGGCCAGGAGATGTACACGTTGGTGGGACACTCTGCCTCTGTCTACTCTGCCGCATTCAGTCCTGATGGGCAGTTTGTTGTGTGTGGAAGTAAAGATTGGACAGTCAGTATTTGGAATGAAACCACTGGTGGAGCTTATTTAAGCTCAACCAAATCCCACTGGCAGTTGATGCACAAGCTTGATGATTTCTCTTTCAGAGTATGTGATGGATTTAGTGCTGATGGGCAGTCTGTTGTTTTGAGGGACCTGGATGGAAAAGCAACTTGTATTGATCTTGCCACTGGACTCCAATTACAAGAGAATGCTGGGCTTTCTGGAACCATTTCTTGCAACCAGAAATCAAGTTTTTGTGTTCGTGATGTGTCAGGGAAGAAACTGCAGGGTGGCCAAACTGGTTCTGTGTCTGTTAACGATAGTGGCGTTTGGTTCTTTTCCATCAGCACCAAAGTTTTTTGTTGGGTTCCTCCTGAATTTCGAGGTGGCAAGCAACTCCTCACCAAACATTCAATTTTTCTTCTTGGCAGTGGCTTTTCTACTCTCATTCAGTTTTGATTTGTTTTTGTTACAGAAAGGGCGGTTTTACTTGTGAGACTATGAAGGTTGTGGTTGTGACGCCTTTCAGCTCCAAGCTTAGATCACTTGAAGTGCTGGTCATGATGTGAGACTGGTCCCAAAGTAGGTCTTAGTGCGTTGGGATTTTCATGCAAGACAATTTACCTTGAGTTGTTTTATAGCCACTTGAATAGACACCTTTAGTGTCTTCCAGCCTTTTTTTTTTTTTTTTTGTTTTTGTTGTCCTGTGTTGCTTGTGTGCTGGAAACATGAAAAGTTGCAGCAGAAAGCTGATACTGAGTGGAGCCTTTATTGTACATGGCTGCAATCAAATTGAGTCAGGCTTCAGAACAATTTGAATTTGATTCTATCAATGGATCAGGACTTGTTCGCATTTTTTGAGGTTCCCATTCTGTCTGGTTTGACTCCATCAGCAAAAATGAGGATTTCCTTGGCAAATCAGCGTTCATAAGTAGACATTGTGATGCAGTGACCACCTTTAGAGAGGAAAGAAATTGCTTCAGATGTGAATCAAAGGACAGTTGCTCTCATTGTTGTACAAGCATTAACCATTGTATGAGATCTTTGGTCGAATCTAGCTACAGCGTCTATCAGCGGGAACTAAAGCGTAGGTCCAACTATCAGCTCATACATCATGACTAGGGCCTACCGGCATGGTGTCTGTTCTCACTGACGTAGAAGGAATGTGGCATCTCAACCTCATTGTGGCACCTATCGCTGATTCTGATGGTTGTCTGCTCAACTTGATGGTATCCACTGGCTCTGCTGACCTTCTGACAACTTTGATCCGTCGTGTGCTGCCCTTACACTGAGCCGCTTCTGATGGATCCGCCACCTGCTGCCACCTACTGGAATGCACCTGATGCTTCTTGCCCTATTGACAATGACTTTCTGCTTTGTGTGCCTATTGCTCACGTGTAGCTCATCCTGCACGTGTTATGTCACCTAATGCATTGGGTCCAGGGCGCCACCCAGTGTCTAAATCGGTAAGCCCACATCCCCAGTAGTCCCAGTAACGCTCTGACCAAATTGCTTTACCTCGACCCCAGCGCCATCGCCGTACGCCAACAATCTCTGCTGCGTTCAGTCCTGATGGGCTATTTGTTGCATCTGGTCGTAATGATAAAACACTCAGGATTTGGAATACATCTACTGGCCAGGTTGTCAGCAAGTTGGAGGGACACTCTGATGGTGTCAACTTTGCAGCATTCAGCCCTAATGGGCAGTTTGTTAGGTCTAGAAATGATGGTCAAGAAGTCAGAATCTGGAATGCATTAACCTGCCGGTAGATGCTCATCCTTAAGGGACACTCCAGTTGTGTCAGTTCTGCAGCATTCAGTCTTGATCCGCAGTTTGTTGTGTCCGGAAGTTGGACAAGACAGTCAGGATTTGGAACGCATCTGCTGACCAGGAAAGGCTCAAGCTGGAGGATCAGTCTGGTCCTGTCTTCTCTGCAGCATTCAGTCCTGGTAAGCATTTCATTTTGTTTGGAGGTCAGGATGGTACATTCAGGATTTGGAATGCATCCACATCAGCAAAAAAGGGGATTCATCGGCGCATTGGTGCTCATCGGCAGTCTGACAAGACACCAAGTCATTGGCAATGCCAGCCGATGGAGAGTGACTGCCTCAGATGCAGCCAAAATTCAATCAATTTTCAAATTCTCACTTGTCAGTCAATGATTCTATTGAATGTCAATGTTCAGCCCAGGTTGACCACCATCCTAATTGTGTCAGCCCATGGTTATGTGCTCTATGATGGGATCCGAGATCTGCCGGTAGACTGCTGGAAGCATGAGTTGATCTGCGGCGTGAAAGAAGATCAGGCGCAGCAAACTATGCTCCTGTCCGATGAAGGACTCACTCCTACACAAGCGGTCAAATCGTATATAATCATGTAAATGCTTTATATCTCTTATCTTTTCTTCCTTGTCGGTAATTTTTCATTCTTTCTTTCGCCTTGCCCATGGAGAAGCAGCCTCATTAATCTCAACTATCTTTCAAATGTAACCCCAACCTTCAATGAATGCCATCTCTAAGAATTTAGATTTGTATTAGTACCCTGAACCCCTTTTTCACAACCACTTTCTCCTAACAAATATAACATAACATCCCACTTGTCCCTTATGCCAAACATTCTTCAAATCATTGCATAAATGAACTCAACAACCTCATCATTGAATTGATAATTAAGTACTTTGTTGAAATTTTCTGTATTCAAAGTTTTTCTGAAATTGATGTCAAAGTATTTTCTAACAACCTTTTCTCCTAATTTCTCCTCACATATGTATTCTTCCTCCACATCATCACAACCTTCCGGTATTTCCACGAACTCACATGTTTCTATATTATATATTCCATTCCGGAAACCATACCAAGCTTCATCCTTCTCTAAGTATGGGAAGTTATGATCGTCATATTTGGTCATGTATAGAGACAATTTTTGAATGTTGTAAGCATTGCTCAACCACATTGGGTTTCCTCCAAAATTGTATTCAGAAACTTTTCAGGTTTTTCTATGAATAGTTCATAAGCAAATGCCTGTTTTCTTTTGTACACGGCACCAGTCACCTCCATTTTTCTATACTTTTCTTTATTGGCACATTCTTGAATGTTTCCAACTAGTGAGTTATAAATATCATCTTCTTCTTTCCTTAATGTCACCTGAAGCACCCCCATTAATTGACTGGTATCTTCCTGTCTCATTTGGACAGATCCATGACTGAAACAGTTCTTAAAACCAATACCATTTTCATTGATATATACGCAGCTGTGACCTATCTCTCCGTGGTCAATATCTGGTTGTACAGCCAGGGGAAGAAAGTCTTCGGACACTTGGACAAAATTAAAAAAAAGGCACCAGTTCAAACCCTTTTATTCACACTTTCCAAAAAAAAAGTTGGAACAGTAAAATGTGTGTAAGGGGCAGCTACCTCAATATTTGGTAGAACCACCTTTGTTTTTGATAACAGCCTTGATTTTCCTTGGCATACTTTCAACTAAACGTTGAAGGAACAAAGGGGAAATTTTGCAATTTTGCTCCATGCGCTTGCAACTGATTTTTTCAATGCCGGAATTCCTGAGGGGCAATCCTTTTGCACTGTTAGTTTCAGGTGCTCCCAGAGATGCTCGATTGGGTTTAGATCCAGGCTTTGTGCAGGCCAGTCCAGACCTTTCAATCCACGTTTCGGAAACCATTGCCCCACTTTACTGCTTTGTGAGCTGGTGCATTGTCTTGCTGATAGATGATATTGGCAGTCACGTCCTGTTGGTAGTCCATTTTTATATCCATATAGTCCAGAAAACCCTCAAACTCCACATCCAGAATGTCAAAATACTTTGATGAGTGGAGTCTGCTGTCAATGAACAAAAAGCATCCTGGGTTTGAACCCATGAAACAACCCCAAATAGAGAAAGATTCCCGACTGCTCTTGTATGAGCCTTGCAAGCACTCTTTCATCATACTCCCCAGCTCTCCTCCATACACGGACCTTACCCTGCTTCCCAGTTTCAAAAGTTGCCTCGTCAGTCCAGATAACTTTGGCGCAATCCTTGAAGGTCCAGTCCTTATGCTTGCAAGCAAATGCCAGGCGTCTTGCTCAATGCTTCGAAAACAAAAAAAGGCCTCTTCTTTGAAATATGGCTGTGAATTCCAAGCTGGTGTAAGTACTTCGGAATGGTTCTGGTTGAAACTGGAGAAGATCAGGCTGAATTCACAATGTTTGAGATGTACTGTAACAAACGGCGACGATTCTCTCCAGAGCCTTTTGTTGCCTGAGCCAGATATTGTAGATTGCAGACTGAGAGCTTTTTTGGCCGTCTGCTGCGCGGGAGATCCACCAGGCTTCCTGTCTTGTCAAAACGTTGTATGATACTATGGGCGCTTGATCACTTGATTGGAACGAAGTCACTGATCCTGCGAATGCTCCATCCCTTCTCATGCAAGTTGACAACTGTCTTGCATGTTGCAGCATTGTGCTTTGTGTGATGCTGGTTCTCCATGCTGAATTTGGACGTCATCTTGGGGACGGTGATGGCGGTGGGAGCCGCAGATCAGGTGGTGGCGGGAGGACGAGGCTGTTTTGACAGGCGTCTGAAGACTTTTTTTCCCCCACTGTACAATGCATTGTCTTCCTCTTGTTGTTAATTTAGTATTCACTCCCATTTCTAAGTCCCTCTCCTCCTCCAGTACTCGTCTATTTAATATTTTGTTTACTTTTTTGTTTCGCCCTTTTTTAATTTCCTTGATCCGGAACCTAACTGATTTTGATTTGATTCTGATTTGGATGTAAAGAATTTAATTTTTCTATTTCTATGTCTGATAGCCTCCTTATTTCTTTGTCTGCTATTATTTTGTAACCATTCCCTTCATAACAACAATGTTTATCTGTCAAAATGTCTATATGCTTCTCTTTGTTATTTACTTTTTTATTCTCTCATCATACTCATAATATATGTGATGCACTTTTGATCCTGTTTCAGTTATGAGAGTTTCTTCTTCATTCAAAGGTCCTATGTTTTCCTCAAACCACTTTTGCAGTGTATGCTTCATCTTTTCTATATAGATCCACCACAATTAATTTGCTCTTATTTCCAGTCAAAATTGAAAATATTTGTTTGATTGTTATACGTTGAAGATTCTAAATCTTGCCATTTCTCAGGTCTTGCGCCTGCTTTCTTTTTTCCACTTTCTCGCCAAATGTTTATACCATAATATATCCATCCTTTTGCATGTGCTTTACCTCTCATTTCATCTAGATTACTTTCTCCGTTCCATCTCCAGTTATTTTTGGTTTAAAATGTCTAAAGAATATTTTCAATTTTTGAACGCGCGCTAATTTAAACATTTGTCTTCTTGAATTATGGTAATATGGAATCTCCTCTTCAAGATCAAACACTTGCTCTCTCCAAGTCAGACTTCTTGCGACATTATCTTTTTGTTGTCCAAGAATTTCAGAGGAGAAAGCTCTTAATCCTACTGCAGTTGATAAACTAATGAACTTTGTTCGACATCATGATAAATTTAAAGAATTTTCAAGGAGACAATATGAGCGTAAAAAATCATCTCGCCCTCCTAACAATACTCATCATTTTAGCAGGTCTCTTTGATGAATTATGTGAGAGAAAAACAAGAAATTGACTTTCTTAAATTCATGAAAGAAATTAACTCTTGCACATACACTACAAATAGGAAGTACAACATTAAAAAAGTTGGTGTTTTTGCTCCCACACAGGTTGGTAAAACAACTGCAACTTTAAAAATGGCAAAAGCAGCTGATGATGATACATTTGTTGTTGTCTCCTTGGATAACAAAACCGACCAAATGAAACAAATGATGTCTTGTTTTGAAAAAAAAACAAACATGAATTAGGAGATTGTATGATTGGAACTGTTACTAAAATGAAATCGTTACAAAATTATGAAAAATCCAAAAAAAATAAGAAAATAATATTTGTTTTGGACAATGCACGTTCAATTAAAAATTTACAACTAATCATCCAAAGAGATTTACCAAAAAATTTTATACCTTCATGATGAAGGTGATGTTGTTACTAAACATGAATCGATTGACACTCCTAATGAAAAAGAAGGTGAAAAGGACAGTCATTTTGCAAGGGAAAACTTGTTCCATTTCTTCAAAGAACTGGGTGTACAACAAACACGGGCTTTTATCACAGCTACAGAGAATGTTATTTTCAAACACGAACCCCAAAAAATGTGGTGTTTGCAAATTCCAAAAGAATATGTTGGATTTAATAAGATTGAATGGAGAGAATGTGATTCCAATGACTTTGAAAAATTCCAAGTTATCATTCCAAACGAAGTACATGAGAGAGACGAGTGTACTATACTGTGTCTTACTGAAAACAATAAGGATGAAGTTGAAATTTTCGATACAAATGGTATTTAATTGGTTCTAAAGGACAAGATGTTCTACTCAACAAAATTAAATACTCTGAAAATATGTTGGATCTTGATGCTGTTATGACATACAATGGAAATGTTATTAAATTGGTAATTAACAATTTTCAACATAAAAAATTATTCAAATCAAATATTAAGAAATATGTTGAAGACAATGGTTATATTTTCATTAAAAATGAAATGATCAGTGTGGTTACAGACACCTTCAAGATTCTGGATGTAAAAAAGTGGTTACAATTGGTAAGGCTTTAATATCAAGAGGTATCTCATTTGTTGCAACTGGAGACAATCCACTCACAGCTACAGTTATGATTTATTTAGCTGGTACCCAAATGCATCAAGTTGGTTTATGTCAAGCAATCGGTTGACTCACTGGTATGGCAAGTCCAAATCAACCAAGAACTTTGTATGTCTATACAAGTGTGATAATCGAGAGAAAAAAAAAAGAAGAAAAGATTGATCACAAACTTGATTTGTCATCGCCTCCGTCAGCTGTCTTCCACCATCGTCTCACTCGTCTTGCTGCCGGATTTCAATAGGGAGAGCTCTCCAGAGCGAGAAGAGACCAGCTGAGCGATGGAGCGATCGATCGAGCGAATGATCAAGCAAACCCAACCTGAGATTGTGACGAATTTTCCAAACCTTCCAGCAGGAATACGCCTTGTCTGCTCGTGAAACATGTCACGCACAAAGAACGACTTGTCCCGCTTGTCGATGCCTTGTCACGCTCGTTCAGAAAGAAAGAACAACTTGTCACTGCCTGTGATGTCATGGTGCCACATTTGGGTGAGGGAGTGGGTGTTAACCTTCCTTGCTTCTAAGATAGGGAATTCCACTGGCTTGGTGAAGCAGATGGCTGTGTCCTAGTAGGATGAAGTAAGAAGAGTGTCTCCCACCACTGTGTGCCCCCTCCTTGGATTGAGTTGGAACTTCTCCTTGGAGTGAGACAAGTTGTGTCTGGTCCTGTTAAGTGGAAAACAGTTCTGATTTAATTCAACAGACACCTCCGCACACTAACTGTTCCTTGTGTTTGCCCTCTGTGTCCAACCCCCTCCAACTTAGGGCTTGTCTTTGACAGAGAGGGAGCCTTGCTCCATGGTGGTGGCTCCAACAGACCCGGGTCTGGCCACTTTCCTCCCCACTCTCTTGTCTTCTTCAGTTGGATTGGAGTGCTGCACTTAGTGCCGCTCCCTGGAGCTTGCTGCCTCTTGCGCCTCCAGCATTGTTACCAGATTTCCCAGTCCCCTTTGGCTTCGGCTTTTGCCTCCCATTGGGCCTACTCTGTGTCATGGACCAGAGAACCCTGCACATTCTTTGCTAGTGTGCCACCTTTTCACAGTTGCCTTTGGTCTGAGTGTGAGAGTCTTCTCTTTGTGTGTAATGAGAGAGCTTCTTTGTGTTTCTTGGGCTTGTTAAGACTCCAAATACATTGTCCTGTCTTGTGGCCCCTGGACATCTCCTTTTTGCCCTTTTTTCACTTTTCAGGATTGGTATTTAGGTCATTGCTCTATTTGCCACCCATGTGTAATATAGATATTTTCGAGCCAGTAGCTGTAACAGCTAATATTACTTCTCAATCAACCGAGCCATTGATTGGAACAACAGGCAAGAGGAAGGCCAACAACCGTACGACTGACTCGGAGAAGAAAGTATTGTCAAGCTACTTGGATGATTTTACGATTGGAGTGAGTGTTGTGGATGAGGCACTTGCTGCGGTGAACGAGAACAACGAACAACAATGGACAAAAAAACAAGTCTCTGACTGGCTTTCCCATGCAAAACGATCAGCGAAAGGGAAACAATCTGCCAAGGATCCGTCAGAGCCATGAAACCCTGGAAGAGGAGATCAAGTAGCGTATTGGAATGCGGATTGAGATCGGAATCTATAATAGCAGCTATGAATCAATCATTGGTGCTCATAAGAAGATAGCTGCTCGCGTTGGCCATGCTCGATGGAGGAGAAACAGAGAGAGAAAATAACTTGACATGAATTGACAGAAAAATTTGCCTTTCCAGCATCAATGAGCCGCTCGTCACAGGCACCATCGCAGGCACCATCCCCTCGTCGAGCAGCGAGCTTCAGCCCCTCGTTTGAAGAAGAGCAAGACTTAGCACCTACTGAACGTATGCATGAGGAAACTTACGAGCAAGAGCTGGCTCCACCACCCACACTGGACGAGATTCCGCAATCAGCAACACAACCTGACACAACAGCACCACGATCAGATGGGCCAATTCAAAATCAGCCACACAAAAACACTGCCCCAAACGAGAGCAGTAACTTTCAGGCGCTCCCTTCAACCGGCCCAACAAGCGACGACGAATCGCTGGTGGATCTAATAGGTGAGAGTACAGATCACCTTCGGCGCAGGTATAGGCCCAGGTTGGCAAAATGTTCTTCTCGTACGAGACTGCACAACATGGTCAGTTTTAGTCCATAACTGACATCTCTTCTTCACGGTCCAGGGGAATTCTGTCAGGTAGTCGAATGGCCGCTGCTGATCCAGGAACGCCAGCGTGGCTGCGTCTGGCCGAAGTTTTGATCGCGCGTGGGCTAATTTCAACCGGCGCTATCCCACATCTTCGGAACTTCAGGGTGAGAAAACGGCTAATATCTCGAGCTGCTAGGGCTCATTTCGGCTTCAGGAACTAGATGTTGAAGGCATGCTCACCATTCAGTACGGTCTGATTGCGTTTGGTCCATCATCTGGAACAAACGCATCTGTCCCGTCCTATTTGACTGTAACTATATAGTCGCCTCCTGCAAGTTTTTGCGCTTTTCTCACTGGGTTGATTTTAGGCAAATATAAAGCGCTTTTGCATGCAATACCTGTGCAAAGTTGACCCTTTTCGGCAAGTCTCGGTGAAAGCATCAAAGGCGCAGGCCGATCTGTTCAAACAGGCATCTATAACGATAGTGAATTTGATGCCATGTGCTGAAGAGTGCTGCATGTGGATAAAGGTGGGTGTTTAGTCGATTTGTATTACCTTGTATTAAGTTTCTTGATCAGAATGTTTTGCTTCCAAAGAATGGCTACGATCCGATTGAGTCGCTTCCCATCATAGAGTCGCTCAACGGATTGTGCTCGAAAAGTATGTCTTCAATCAAGTCGACGTGGAAAGTTGCAGTGAGAATGTGTCAACTGTCTCTCCTTGCTTTTACAAATATTTGGGCAGATAAACGAAGAGATCAACGAAGTATCTCCTTCACCAGAAAGTCTTGTTTCGAGACTCTACGCTGAGCACGAGTCACTTTTCGTGACTGACCAGAAGATCACGTTTGCAGATGAAATCAATTATCGCCGCAGATGCTTTGCTTTGATTTGCGTATGTGTCGCTGTTCGGAAAGTGCAACCACTGACTTTTGGCTCAGATGTATACAGCCGTTGTGCTGAAGAGACATCCTGTCAAGCTTGCTGGGTGTGACTACTGGCTCTATACAAACTGCTATCTACAGAAGTTTGAGGCTCTCTCCAAAGAGGCTCAAAAGGGGGTGGTGTCAAAGTATGAGCTCTACATTCGACCTCGGCCAAACGAACTACCACTAATCAATGCAGCGACTGAGCTCCAACTTCCAGCTTAACCCTCTTTGCTTCCTTCTACATTGTAGAACTTTGACACCCAACCTTGCTTTTCTTGTTGACTGTGCTTCTCTTTAAAATAAAATATAATAGTGCACACACACGATAATAGTTGTTTGTGAAATCCAACGTGTTTCACGGATGTCATACATATGTATACTGAGCAATGTCTTCAGCTTGTATGATGATGGAAGTTGTTCCAAAGAGTCTGTAAAACTTCTTTGGTACCACATGCCGCAGGAATGTTTCTGACATGTGTCTGGGACGTCTCGACGATTGTTCGAGAGCAACAGCAGTCTGGAGTTAGGGATCCCTTCCTCAATGTTTTCTGAGACATTCTCAGAAGAAGTCGACGTTTGTCTCCAGCAGAAATTCGAGACATTCCCCAACCACATTTTGTGTTGGGGGTGTACACAGATGGATACCCATTTTTCACTTTTTGCTTCAAATGCCACATTTTTTGTTTCTCTGGAAAAAAAGTCGCAAACCAATCGGCGTTGAGCGTCGAAAGAAGTGAAGAGACAGACAATAAGACAAACAGCTCGAATAAAACGACAGACAACGCCTTTCTCCAATTGTCTTGCGCCTTCTTTTCCATTCAAAAGGCATTGATTCTTCGCTGTGTTTCCTCCTTGTTTTTTATTGTTTTATTTGATTTTTTGTATTCTTTTTTCTGTGTTTTTTATCGTTTTTGTGCTTTTTTTCCCTTTATTTTTTATTTTTTTTTTTGAAGGCGCAATCGGGCGGATTGGAACGGCTAAAAGCGGCGCGACGTTGCATCATCGTCCTGCGCTGAGGCAACCGACCGGGCGACCACCGACGGCGACGGCGGCGCGGTTGCGGTTCTTCTTTTCCTTGTCACGAGATGACGATCATGCTGCCCGTTGACGTGCTCTTGTGTGTTGCCCTGTCGGACCTGTCGCCTCAGCTGCTGCGCTCCCTGCGCGCCTGCTCGCGCACGCTCCTCCACGCCTGCTCCCGACCGCTGCTCCAACGCCACCGGCTCGTCCTGTCCACCTACGCCGCATTCGGCACTCTGCTCGCAGGCCTGCGGTCCCGCACACTGCAGTTCGACGCCGCCCACGTCCGCAGCATCGCCGTTCGTCTGTCGAGGGATCATCTGTTCGAGCAACCGGCGCTCGTTGAGGAACACCCGCAGCCGGCAGGCGCGACGGCACCCCCTCTCCGACTGCTGACTGACGTCGCCGCGCGCGAGGTGGTCGAGCTGGTTCGTGCGGTGCCTGGCTTGGTTGACATCGAGCTGGAGTGTCCGCTGGGTTCGGATCTCCTGCAAGTCATCCCAGCGACAATCAGGGTGCTGTCGCTGAGCGACCCCACCTGGAACTATCCGCTGACGTGCTTCGACGTGGGCGTCATGCTGCTCCGGTTGCCTCTGTTGGAACACTTGCGCCTCAGAGTGTGCTTGGAGGGCCCCGGCAGTGGGAAAGGAGAGGACGAGGTCGACGCCATGTTGCGCGAGGCGAGGGCGGTCGACGACACAGGACTGTCAAACCTGGACACGCTGGACTTCACGTGTGGCCTGAACATCGGACTGGGCGAGGAGCAGCTGATCGAACTGATCTGCAAAAAGGCTCCACGGCTCAAGCATGTTGTTGTCACAAAGGACGGGCCGCTTTGGGATTTATACATTGCACAGGCCAACTGCTGCCGTCAGCTAATGACGCTGGCAGCTGGGTGTACGTCGTTGAGGAGCTTCAAGGTGTCTCAGTCAAAATATCCTGCCTGGTTTTCAGAAGGTATGTAAGGCAACAACTGAATGAATCTCTCTGATTGGCGGTCCCACAGACTCGTGGTTCGGTCGCCTGTTTCAGAATAATCATGAATTAAGCAGTCTCGAAATCGAGCTTCACGGCGATCCTGAGCAACCCTCTGACAGTATACAGGATCGAACGCTTTTGGATTCTGCTCCGCACATGCACTCTATCCGAAGTCTTAAGCTTACCCATTTCCGGCCTCTAAGCTCCAGCACTCTAGGCAAGCTTGGCGCCTCCCTAGAAAGCTTGAAGGAAATCACTCTCGTGGAAGTTGCGGTCAAACTGGAGGCGGTTAATGACCTTGTTAGGTCTGTGGCGGCCGTAGGGGGATGCGTTAGAGCAGTTTCACTGACTAACTTGAGCGAGTCCCAGAATGATGCGCAGCTAGTGTCTGACCTCCGTGGAATGGTTTCAAATGGCCAAATTCTGCACCCTAAAATAGGGTTGGTCAAGTGGGGAGAGATTCCAGGGAATGAAGCGTCAGCACCAATAATCAGTTAGTATTTTTTATGGGTTGTACTTTGCCGGCGGTTAAGAATCAAAAAATTCTGAAAAACAATGACCCATCCCAACGTGCCGCATCGCGCACACCACGCTCCGTGGCGAAAACCTTTGCAGTCCCAGCATAAATCGGAGGATTATTAGTTTCTTTTACTGTGTATAAATTGAGATACCCTGTCATGGATTTAGCACAGAATTTTTGGGCCCAACTTAATAGGTACAACATTAAAGAGAAGAGGAGAGGGATGGTCATGGGTCAATGGTTGAAAGCGTGAGAAAATTCGAAATATTGTCGCGAAAGCTTCATTTTTTCCCCTTTCGCTTTGCGGCCGAAACGGATGACTTTCTTCCGGTTGCGCGTCCCTTTTGACTACCTCCTTGTTGGAGGTGGACTTGGTGGGGAATCGCCGTCTTCTTGCGTTTTGCCCTCGAGACGTTTTTGCCGACGGACCTTTTTGCCGATTTCTTGCCGACGGGACTTTTATTACCGGACTTCTTGCGGTTGGGCTTTTTAGGAGATTTTTTGCCGACAGCTTTTTTAGCCGGCTTCTTGCCCAAATGCACCTTCTTGTTACGGCTGGATTTCTTGCTGGAAGGGGTCTTGGACTTCGACGCCTTTTTGTTCCGTTTGGTCGACTTCTTTGCGATTGCTTTCCTGTCTGCCTTTGACCTTACGTTGGACACCAAAGGACCTTGGTTTTGTGTCGATGTTTTCGAGCCTGACCCTCCCCTGACGGAGGGCAAAGCCTTGCACCCAATTCGAAATGCGTTAATTGCACGGAAAATTCACAAAGGAACAGACTGGGATTGCTCACCTTGTTATTGTTGTTTTTCGTTTGCACTGTTGGGAAACGCTTGGCAGGAGTCTTGCTGGTAAAGTCTATGGTTTTCTTCCCTTCGGCGGCTCTGAGCATATTCACGTCGCTTTGTTTGAGCTTTTTCTTGCGAAGACTCTTTAGTGTGGCCTTGGGAACCAGCTTTAGTGCTTTGAATCATTGAGAAGTGAATCTAAAGAGTGTCTGCATTTTTTCTTGTGCCTATTCTATTTGTACGCACCTGTGGATCAGACTCCCCGTTAGAGGTCTTGGACTTGGACTTGAGCTCAGCGTTCAAGTTGGACACACGGCGCTGGCACGCCGTTTCTGAGCCATCTCTGCGATCTAGGGAGTTGCAGTGAATGTCGAAACCTAATTTCTTCCCGTTTTTTTGCTGAAACTTATTCGACGTAATGGGTGACGGAGACAAAAGACGAGGAGCAATTGAAAAAAATGCTCGCCAATAGCTCAAAGATATGTTCACTCACGACGCCAATGACGTTGGACTGGACACGTCCACCACCTTTTCCATCCACATCCTTCGAGCTGATAGTGAAGCCGTCGGTGTTTGGCAAGGGATCATCTATCGCCTTCCCGTTTTCCATTAAGACCTTTCCCGGATCGGAATTGTACGCGGGGTTTGAGGCGCGAATTCGACCCTAAAAGCATGTTGCACGAATGAGGCATGGCCTGAGATCGCTGGGTCGCAAACGATTTGAATTTCCACACAGACCATGGCGGCGTTGATGTCGTCGCGGTGGTAGCTCCCATCTATGCTGACCTCCACGGTGCCATGTTTCGAGGCGGCAAGAACGCCGGACATGATATCATTGGGGCGGTTAAAAATCTTCTGCTGACGGTGACGATCAAAATCGCCTGGTCTGTAATTGCCGGTGGTGACATCCTCCATTTTGGCCCGCACTGCCACCAGCAAAAGGGTTGTTGCGGTTAGAATGCGAATGAATCAGGAGACAGTCACGAGCGCGGCACCTTTCTCCATGATTTCGTTGATCTCCTCCTGTCCTGGCGTCGGCGCAGAGAGGACAGGGGCCATGCCGAGGAGGAGGAGGAGGAGGAGGCGAAGGGCAGTTCCGTGACGACGCATGCGGCGAGGTGGGGTTTTGGAGACCATGGGTTGCGCAGCACAGGCCGTTTTCGGGGAGGAGCTACCGAGGAGAGACTGAGAGCGCAGAACTGAGAGAGAGAGTTACTGGCTGTTGAACAGGAGGCGCGACGGATGTTGGGGGTTATATATATTTTGATAAAAGAATATAAAAAAAGGAAAAGAAAAAGTACTCTCCACTTGCTGTCTGTTGGAAGCGGAGAGAAATGGCTGCTGAAAGGGGAAGGGACAGGCCACAGCAGAGAAGAAAAATTTGTCTCCATTTGGTGAAGCTTGTTGAAAGGAGAAGGGACAGGGAAAGCTGGTTTGTTTAATTGAGACAAAGAATCAGCCACAATGGGATCAAAACAAACAATCAGACACTGGATCAATCAACACACTTGATTAACCATACCATACCTTTCAACGAGACACTCAACCAACCATATAATGAGACACACCCGCAGTTTCAGATCTCGAGCGAGACAAGTCGTTCTTTCTGAATGTGCGTGACATGTGGCGTCCGTTCAGAACAAGCGATCTGGTTCGTTCAATTTTTTTCTTCTGTTTTTTTCTTTGAAAATCTGTTTGACAAGTCACCCTTTCAGTACGCCATAAGCGTTGCGAACGATCAGCTCCGCGCCATCAATTGCGATGGGTCGACTTGCTTTGTCAATGCATCACGAAAAAAAACTTCATAAAACAAGGCAGCATCAAGAAAATATATGAGTGAAAAAAATAAATAAACAATTATTGACAAAAGCTGTTAAATTTATATACTTAATCTCACCAAGTATATAAATAAAATGTGTCCAATACAGTCGAGAATTTGTGGGAGATGTGGGTCAGATTGTTGTTGATCCCTTTTGCGATAATAACGTCTTTTAAAGCCTTTTCACGCATTTTTTCAGGATGCTTGATAGCGTAAAGAATATTGCTGACATTTTTGGGATTTTCATTTTTAAGTTGCTCAAATTCACTATTAACGAGGAGATAAAGTCGTACTAATTCAGTCTTTGAAAAAACTTTCACATGTTCTTGTAAGGATTTTGAATCCATTCTTACAATAAAGCGAGAAGAATTTGTTTTAAATTTAATACGCGTTTAAAATTGAATTTTTTTTCTTACCTATACAGAAAACGAGAAATGACTGGAAAATCAATTTACGGACAATTTGTGAACATGGAAAAGTTTGGCTTGACTGAAATAAAATAAAAGAAAATGGTGATAAAAGCTATGATGAAAATGAACTCAGAATAAATAGATGCAAAAAATATTTTAATAAAAATATTCATAAAAATTTTGGAATTTTTTGTGGAATTAAAAGTAATGTAGTTGTCGTTGATCTTGACAATAAAGATGAAGAATTCACTGCAAAAAAATGGTTTGAAGAAAATCTGGGTAAAATAGAAGAAATAAATACACTTGTCACCAAAACAATTAGAGGTGGCTTCCACATTTATTTCAAGTATGACGAAAGATTTCCTAAATCAACAAGTAACAGTATGCTGCACATTGATATAAAAGGTGAAACTCAAATTGTATTTGAACGACAAGGTTATGATGTATATATAGACAAAGAGATAAGATCCATGACAGAAAATGAACTCAGCAAATTAGAAGTAATATGGAACAAGGCCAAAGTAAGAATGGACGTTAAAAAACGAAAAGAAGACAATGACTCAAACTGAAGACAGTAATGAAAATGAGTGTGAATTTGATAATAGTGAGCTTTGTGAAATATTAGATGGACTATCTGAGGAAAGACGGAATGATAGAGACAGTTGGATTAGAATAGGTTACTTTCTAACAAGATATCCAGAAGGAGAACATTTATTTAAGGAATATTCAAAAAAAGAGCGAGAAATATAATGAAGTACTACATGAAAGTGACTGGTCAAGTTTGAAAAAAGGCAAATCAACGAATATTGTGAAGGTAGGAACTTTGTTGATGTGGCTGAAAGAAGATAACTTTGAATTATTCAGTCAAATACAAAAGAAAACAAAAAACCGAAAGTTAAAAAAGGAGATGGACAAGTTAAGTGAAATGTTCAAAGTAAACTTAGTACATGATGTACCTGAAATAAAGAACAACAAAATTAGTGCAAAACAAGCTGAAGACTTTCAGCATGGATTGTTAGTAGCATTGCACACAGCACAAAATAAAGATAACAAGACAAAATGCAAAAAAAATTTGTCTCATTGCAATTTGAAGCGTGGGTATGAATTATCATGTGAAAACTGTACATTTAAATATCCACAAAATGAGAAATATGAAATAACCAAAGAAAATGCACCAAACATTTACCAAACACTAACTTTTAATCAGCAGAACAATATATTAATAAATGAAGACATAAACTCAAAAGATACTTTACAAGTTTCAAAGAGGCTACATGAAATATCAGGGCATAATATTGTATACACTCATGATACAAAGGAATGGTTTATTTTTAATAAAAAACAGGTATATACGAAAAAAGCCTAGAAGAAGATATTGATGATTATATTGTTTTTCATATAGATAAATTTGGAGATGAATGGAAAATACAGTCACAATGGTTGAAAAAATTACCTTACAGAATGCAGATTATGGGTGAACTAAGACGAGAATGTAGAATTAAAAGTGAAGTTTTTAATAAAAATTATGAGCTACTTGGTTTCCCAAATG
>JAIVFJ010000291.1:0-73497 GCA_025765615.1 Zopfochytrium polystomum | reverse complement strand
AAGATGGCTGCGGGCTTCGATCATCCTAAAGTGACGGTCCACGTCGGCGACGGTTTCCAGTACTTGAAAGAGAACAAGGGATCATACGACGTTATTATCACGGACTCTTCAGACCCAGTCGGACCGGCTGAGTCTCTCTTCCAGGAGACTTTCTACAGTTTGATGCGCGACTCCTTAAAACCAGGGGGTATCATTTGCACGCAGGGTGAGCTCCCCCTCTCCAGTCTCCGCCCCTCCGATTCAGGCGATGATTAATTATAGTCATGTACCACGCTCAGTTCTCTCTTCGAGAGTTCAATGAGGATACTGACTTATACCCATAGAATTAAAATAATGAGCCCCTGTACATCTTGCTATCCACAGCCGCTATTTCTGATTACTAAATCCGCCTGACCCTCCTTTATCAAAGGGGAGTGCCAGTGGCTCCACCTCGACCTTATCAAGTCTGTCCTGGACGCTTCGCGCAAAATGTACCCGGTCGTTGAATACGCCTGGGCATCGGTCCCCACTTACCCTTGCGGCAACATGGGCTTTGTACTGTGCTGCAATGAGTCTGGCCGAAACCTCAAGAGCCGATTCGAAAGTTTACACGGGAGCAAGAGGCGTCCTTGCTCCAATACTATAACGCGGACGTGCATGAAGCTGCGTTTGTGCTTCCCCAGTTTACCAAGAAGGCATTGGGCCTTTGAGAGCTGGAACTTCGTCTTTTCTCGAGTTGCATCTTTCCTACATACCCGTTAATTGGAATCGCTTAAAAGCAATTTTAAGATACTTTCGTCCTTCGCGACGACTTTCGATGGCAACATAACAAGAATGCTCTTGTCTCTGAAACAGTCCTGCCTGTGAGTATGCAAAAAGTTTGAAAACTCTGCTCATCGCCGGGGTTGCAAGAAGGATGAAATGATCGTGTGGGAGTATGCGGAACGCGCAGCAGTTCTCTATAGCCCATCCTCGTGCGCACCCTCAACTTGGAGTTGATTTCATCCTGCGTTTTACAGGGAGGGAGGGAGTTGCGACGGGGACCTTTACCATCTTAATTTCTTTCTTTGCTTTATTGTGTCCTCAGGGGTAAGCCGTTCTTATTAATATCTTGAGGCTTGAGGAGAAGTGAGTGTTGCAGTAGCGGACAATTTCAAGGAAAATGTATCAAACCCGCGGACACAACGATGGGGCCATTCGCAGTTGTGGTAGTGGCACGCGAAATTGGGGCTACCAGCACCGGCAGCTACATGAACCGCATTCCCCGCCACAACATCTTGACCCGTACCAGCAACCTTCGCAAACTCGCAACGAGAGCAGTCGAATCAACCCTCTTCACTTTGCAGAAACGCCCCATGGTGACATGCGTCCACACACCGACCTGAGTGCCAACAACGATCTCGGGAAGCACTCTAGTACACCGAACGCCGCGTCGAGCCACTCGCTTGCATCATGGGTCGCCGCCGCAAAGTCAAAGCTGTCTTCGAACAAAGGATCAAGCACCAAAACCAGCCCGTCTCTATGCGTCACGCCGACAGCGCGCACGTCGCACGAGCTTTCGCGGTCCGGGAACGAACCTGGGAAAAGCATTGCTGAGCAAACGATGGTTGCTGCGTACCCGGAACACTTTGCCCACCAGAGCCGCGACCGGCGCGGCCAGTCTTCCCCGTCAATCCGCTCCTCGGTGTCGAATTTCTCGGCCGCAAGCCGACGGCCTCCGCCCGTGCCGCTGCCGTCGAGCCACATTCGGAGGTCGCTCTTTGACGAGGATGACACTGGTCGCGACGACACAGTCTCTATTGTCTCGGACGACAATCAGAGCACGTATTCTCTCGCTTCAAATCTGTCCCGAAGGAGCCACTCTCAATGGCGGTCCCCACTCGCCACGCCAACTCCTCCTTATCAAAATGACGTAGCTGCACTAAGCTATTCCTTTTATTCAACCGGAAGGGATGAGAGTAGTCCACCGAGGGTGCCCAAAACACGGCAGTCTGTCGATACTGATACTGGGAGATTGTCTTTCAAATTCGGATTCCCGAGCGACGAGACAGCTGAAAATCCGAAAGCCTCGACTGAGAACGTGAGAGATGTTACACTGTCCCCAAAAAGCGTAACAACGGACTACGTCAGACCGCCTGCTGCCGATGTAATTTATTTTTTTTTCTAGTCTATGTTGGGACAATTGAATCTCGATGCTGACTGACTCGATTAACAGATTGCAAAGGAGGGCTGGCTCTGGTTCAGATCCTCGATATGGACGAAATTCTTTGTCATTGCCACGTACAAAGTTGGGACGCTGATTGGCATCCTTCACCTCTATGCTTCAGAAAACGTAAGCGAGAAGGGCATCAATATTCAAAATGGAATCTAAGTTGTTTCTGCAGGACACTCAACCCGTCCAAATCATTGATTTGCAAGATTGCACCGCTGCTACATCCCTCAAGAGGCCTAATGCCTCCAACCACTCCATGCATGCTGGTGTCAGCCTTTTTGAGTTCAACCTCACTTGCGTGGGCCGGGAGCACATCTTTGGAGCTCCCACCGCAGCCGAGTGTTCGGCCTGGGTCCTAGCCCTCTCGATGATGATCTCCAGAAACTCAAAAACCACCGCCTCTGGACCCTATAAGCGACTGCAAAACCACCAGTCCGTCAGCAGCGTCACCACATGTGGTGAGAAAGACAGCGACAACCTCGGCGTTGGAACCACGGACACCTCGTTGCGAATGGAGCTGCAGGCGATGGCGGCTGAGAACTCGAGGCTGAGAGAAGACTTGGCGAAGCAGGCGTCACGGATGTCGGAGATGGAGTCGACAGCGACGGCCGCAGCGACTGGCGCTGCCGCCATGAGACTGGAAGCGGAAACTGCTCGGCGTTGTTCGGAGGCGATTCAGCGGGAAACGAGCCAGAGCACGCTCAAGACTGAAGAGGTTGGGGACAAGCGGTTGGACGAACTTTCCAGCGTCGGCTCGTTGACGGCTCTCGTGGAGGCAAAGAGCGAGGCTTTGATGCAGGCCATAAAGGAGGCGTTTCAAGGCCAAAACGTGCAGATCAAGGGTGAAGAAGGACAAGAGGTGTCTGGAACTATGAACGAGGTTGCCGTAGCCGTTGCAGAGTTGACGGAGTCCATGGAGCTTCGGACTACACGGATTGGGCAAATGGTTCACGAATTGCTGCAGCGCACGGCTAAGAAGCAGGAGAGTGGTCCGATAGTCGACGTTCCGCGCCATACAGAGGATTTGAAACATATAGCTCAGAGAATGGATGAGATATTTGCTCGCGTTAGTGCTTTGCCCACAGTACCCTCATCTGTGACAAATGAGACAAGAGTCTCAGGCGAAGCCACCCCCGAATGGAAGTCACTTTTGAAAAGCCTAGAAAACTTAAAGGCAGAGCAGTCGATTGTCTCGAACGACCTATCTACGCTGCTTGAGCTGTTTGCAGAGAGTAACTCAGGGCAGAGAGATAAAGAGACTGAAGCAAGAAGGTCTCAGATGGAACAGCACGCGGCAGCCATGTCTGAGTTTTCGGAGATACGCAGCTCTTTGGCTTCGGTCGAGTCCAGAGTCGAAAAGCTTCTTTCGGGTAGTATATACTCCACGAAAGGAGGCGAAGAAAACGGAAACCAGATCTTGGCTGCCATATCAGATGTACAATCAAAGATGAATGACTTGATAACTGCCCGCTCAGATTCTTCTTCCATCGAAGGGGATGATCTTATTCAAGCAAAGCTTGACAACGTAGGGAGCTCGCGTTCAGTCGGAAGTTTTCATGAAATCCGTTAACCTCGCCTTAGATTTTAGAGGTGATAGACTTTGTGAACAAGTCACAGTGCCGTCTGGTCGGCCTGATGACTGAAAAGTCCCGCATCCCAGTCCCGATCAAATCGCCGAACCACTCGACCCCATCTTCTGCAGCGTCGTCTCCTTCAAGAAAACTTCCCTCCAGCTCCGAGGACACGGAATCCTCAACCATCAATCCACTCCTTTCGAAAATAACAGCGGCCGTCTCCTCACTCGTCCCACCCAATCTGTCCGCCCTGCTCACAGAAACGAACGCCGCTCTCCGGGCTCTCCAAACAACCGGCATCCCACACCCCGCAACGACTTCTTCCCCGACCGAGTCGCTCTCTCTCCAACTTTCCCGCCACACGCGAGACGCCGATGCGCGCCACCAGGTCCTGGAAATGTGGATGACGCGGACCCACGACCTTTTGAAACACGTGCAGCGCGGTGTGGCTGGGTTCGAACGGGTGGAGCGGTGGCGCGACCTGCCGGGGCGGGCTGGTTCGGCTCCCGTCAGGGAGAGCGCCCACGCGGACGCGGTCGGAGACGGTGGGCACGGAGCATTTGGAGGAGACGCTGCGGCGAGGGTCGGACAGATCGTTAGGTCAGAGATGCAAAAGGCGCTCGAAGACCTTCGAAAGGAGGTCAAGGCGGGAATCGGGTCTTACGTTGAGGAGGAAATGCGCGGACAGAAATCTGCCGCGAAAGCGGAGCTAGAAAGGCTGGAAGCCGAGAGGAATGGTCTTGTTTCGCAGCTGGAGAACGCACGGCAGGAAGCGGAAAATGCGAAAAAGGAGCTGAACGAGTTGACAGCTGCTCGGTCCGACCTTGACAACTTCGGGGACTTGTATCAGGCGATTAAGGGACTAGAGAGAGATCTTCAGAGCCAGGCGGGGCGCTTTGGCACGGTTGCCTCATGCCCCAAATAGAACAATACTTGGTGAATTAAATCACAAGAAACACACTAGTGATCTTTGTACTCCATGCCGCAATGACGTGGACTCAGACCGACAAAGTGCTGGAGATTCTCTGAACTGAAATCAAATCAAAAAAAAAAAATATATGTAAGAGCTTGTCTCATAAAACGAGTTTCGAAGCTTTTTGAATTGCAGTTCGAAGAGCCGGTGAAGTTCAGATTCCGGGATGACTACATCCCAATCTGCCACGTATTTCGATTTTCAGGAACGTTTCTGTCCAAACAGAGTATTTTCTTGCTGCATCTGACCACGGTGGTTGGGCTGAGGCGCCTGGTTTTGGGCGGGGCGCTTGGTTATAATAACTCTCCATCGCACCATCGCATGCAACCTTTCTTTCGAAAAGCGTGAGAGCGATTATCATGAGCGAAGGGAAGCGAAGGAGAATCGTTGAACGATGGGCCTTTCGAACACGAAGCTCTCATTCGTTCTGGAGACGAAGTGAGCAATTTGTTCAGGCCCCGTGATATATTTATTCAAGTCAACTATTTTTTACACTTCCAGGCACTTTGCGTCCCCAGTTCCTTGTCCCGAGCTCGATCATTTCGTCTGCTTCTTGTCCACAGCCGGCAGGGCCGGAACGCCAGCGGCAGGAGCAACCACCACCCGCCGAGCCCCGTGGAGGACGTGCGGATGAACGTGCTTCGAAGGAGGGTGACGAGGCCCGGCCATTGGTTTCGCCGGCAGCTCCAGTCTGTTCGGGCTGGCCAGGCGGATCCGGCCGGGCGGCCCGCTGCCGACGCCGCCCCGCGCAGAGCTCGCCAGAGCGTTGGGGTTCGCACCGGGAACCGGTGCCTCGTCAGGGTTAAGGTTGAGAAAGATTTCGATGGTCTGGTGTGGTAGCCAGCGGGGAGCATTTGGGAAGAGACGATGGAGTTTTAGACCAGACGTTGAGCTCGCGTGGAAGGGTTAACCTTTGGTGATGGGAGACATTGTCCAAAGGCCTCCATCAGAAGCGTTTCTTTTGAGATCGCGCCGTTCCAGTCGGCTTCTGAAACGCGACCGTCGCGGTCCTCGTCCAGCTTTTTCAGAACCAGGTCCACGAGGTCTTTTACGCCGTCCTCGTCCTCCTCCGCGCCCTTTACGAGGCAGTTTTTCAGCATTTGAAACATTTCCTCCTTTGAAATGTAACGATCGCCATTTAAATCGTAGACGCGGAAGCAGACTGTCGGTTTGAGTAGGGTATAGCAATCGTCAGAAACGCATTCCGCCACCACGACATAACACGCCCTTAGCCTCACATTTTAGCTGGTCCTCCCATCGACCCTTCATGAATATCGACATTCCTTTGAGAAACTCGTCATAGCTGATGTAGTTATCGGCATCGAGATCAAAGCACCGGAAAACTGTCACGGTCAAAGCGAACGCGGTCAGCAAACGCCCATCGAGTCCGCCGTGGCAGCGTCGCGTTTCTTACCTCGATCCATCAGAAGAGAATCGTCGACGCCGAACGTGTCTGCGAGCAAGTCCCGGAAGCGCGGACGGTCAATCTTTTCCAGCTGCCCGGTCAGCTCCGAGAACCGTCGCGTCAGGATTTCGATTTCTTGCCGGTTGACTGGGGTTGCGAACAAGATGGGAAAGCGCGTTGCGCTAGTCAGTCGATCTTTTCTTTGCTCACCGGGGAGGTGGGAGCGCGAGGTTCATGTCTTCGACAAAAGTGGAGGGAAAAGGGTTTTTTTGTTACAATTTGTTAGCTTCAGCGCGTCGTCGATGGTCATTCGCGTCGTGTTCATGCTGGAGGATGGCGGCGGCGGTGGCGTGAACGATGGGGTCGATCGCTGGTGATTCAGTTCGGGGGGGAGGGGACCGGCCCAATGTTCGCCGCGAGGCTTTCAGCTGAAGAAACTTGAACGCATGCGAGAGGACGCGCGCGCGTTACACACACTAGTCTGCTCACTCGCGCGTTTGCCCCCCCTTGTGACGTTCGACGTGCCGCGTTCGCGACGCGCTCGAGTTTCGTGACAATTTGTGGCTGGGGGTGGTCGTTGTCGGTGGAAAAAGAGAGAAAGGAAGAAGAATTCCCGACCAAACGTGTTCGAAAAAACACCCCGATCGCTCGCAAGCCGCCAAGTCAAAGCAAGCAAGCATGCTCGCTGCCGGTGCAGGCGCAGTGCGCAAAGACCGCGACGGCGGGGCTCGCGGTGGCAGCAGCGCCGCCGCCCCATCACAAGCTGGCGGCGGAGGCGGCGATGGCCGCAGCAGCGGCACCGTATCCCTCGGACGCGCCGGGTCGGCGGCGGCGGCGGCACCAGCAACGACGGCCAATGCACGACTGCGCCGTGAGCTGCAAAGTCTGGCTACAGGTTTGTCCGGGTGTGTTCACGTCCTTCTTCTTGGGCGCGACAAAAATGAGTCAGTTCTTCCTGTCTCTGCCAACTTGCTCGCCTTAGCCTTAGTTCCCGACTAATAGAAGCGCTGCCTCTCCCTCACAGACCCTCCCATACACTGCTCTCTTTGGCCCGACGAGAACGACATGACAGTAATACACGCAGGTGTGTGTTACACAATCGAGCTTCTGCCGCACGTTTGCCGCAACCCCTCGCTCAATCTTTGATCTTGACGCAGACATGGACGGACCCGAAAACTCTCCCTACGCTGGCGGCGTGTTCCGCTTGCAAGTTCGTGTTCCCGATAGGTCAGTCTTTTTCTTTTCCTAGTTTGCGCGACGATGCTACAACCGCACAGCGCAGGTACCCGTTTGAGCCACCCCAAGTGCAGTTTCGAACAAAGATATACCACCCCAACATCGATGCGATGGGAAGGATTTGCTCGGACGTGCTCAAAATGCCGCCAAAGGTATTTGCCTTTTTTTTTTGAGAATCAAGCCAACGCTTTTTTTCAGGGCTGCTGGAAACCGACGTTGAACATCAAAACTGTATTTTCTGCATTGCACATTCTGTTGTCTGAGCCGAACCCGGATGATCCGTTGGAGCAGGAAATTGTGAGCCTGCTCGACCTGTTCTCGAATGCGAGCGTTTTAACTCTCCTCCCTCTCGCGCGAAAAACAGGCGGTAGAATATAAATCTTCTCACTCAATCTACTGCGAAAAGGCAGCTGCGCACACGCGGAAGCATGCCACCGGAAAGCAGATTCGTGTAGGCAAAAGTGGCACGCGATCCGCAGGGCCTAAATGTCATTCCTCCCCTCCCCCTAGACTAGCGATGCAGATACCGAACACCCGGCCGGCGACGAGAAAGCGTCGGCCGAAGGCTCATCTTCCCCACCCGCCGGTCCAGTGCAAGGAGAAGAGCCACCGGCGTCGGAAGGGAAAAGGAAGGCAGAAAGCTTGAGATCAAAACCGCTGCTGACTTTGAAGAAACCAAGGGCACGGTAGACCCATTTCCCAGCTTTATTCTCACCTCTCAGTCTTTTCGTTGCCCTCGGCCCCATTGCACACCCTTTCATCAAGATAAAACCCTCACCATAGACCCATATTTTTCCGTCTTGGCCAGCCCTCTTTCTTTCTCTGCAACCCCTGCATGCGATCAACCGATGCTGGCAGGTGGCCTTGGATTGAGGGGTGCATTTGATATTATGTTGTACGTCCGCTTTTCGTTGCCCCGCTCCAGACCGTATTTCTCGGCGTTGATCTTATCTATGGAAACGCGCCCGGCCCGGCGGCCTGGCTGGTGTGCGCCGGAGGGCATTCGTGGGAGCTCTTGGCCTTTTTTTTTAAAGGTGTTCAAAGCCGTTTGGAACTCACGTCAGGACTCTCCTCCCAGTCACACATGCCGCTGCCAGAGAAAAGGCAATCAATCGATGTCCCCGTCCCCTCTTACCCGTCAAAATGTCGTGAAACTTTCCCGGGTCGTCGCGCGGCGGCTTGCGCATCCTGTACTGGAACCACTGCTCGCGGAACTGCGCGTTCTCGTCCGCTGCGTTGCCCGCGGCTGCGCCGCCTCCGCCGCCCCCGCCGTTTCCCGACCGGCCGTTGGCGGCGCGATCCCGCTGCCGCAGCAGCTTAAAGTCGACGTCGCGGAAGCTGTCGCGGTAGCAGCTGCTCGTTTCGAACTGGTGGGTGGAGGAAAGGATGTTCAATGGCTGAAACAGAGAAACCCCTATCCTTCTCCGGCAACCAACCCACTTACCTTTGCTTCTCCGTGTGCCCACCATCTTTTTTTTTTTTTTTTTTTGGTGGGTGTAATCCCACCGTTGTGAGGATCATAGCGCCCGTCAGAGTAAACCGGGGGGAAGGTGAAAAGGAAAAAAAAAAAGCAGGGGTGAGATCAACAACACGAAAAACAGAAATGAAAGAATGGAATCCCAACGTTCTCGAAACACCAAGAACCGTCGGGAGCGTCAAAAAGAGACCAATACTCAACTCTCCGCCTTTCCCCGCCTTGCCCTTGTTCTTGACGTACTCTTGCCGCTCCATTTCTCGCGTTGATTTCACCTTTTTTTTTTTTCGGTTTGCAAGGAGATTTTGTTGGTTAGGATGGTTGGACGGGCGTTCGGAGGTTGACTCTTTTTCGTTTGTTTTCGCTTTTTACGTTGTGCGGCATGTACGAGGTGCGGAAGGTGGACGTGAGCTTGCCGTCTTGGCTCGGATCGAACTTGCAGGGACCGATAGTTGGAAGCGGGGATTTGGGGGAGGGGAGGGGTGGGAGGAGGAGGAGGAGAGGAATTTCGTAAAAATCAAGGGACTGTGCCTCCCCCCGCGCTCCGCGTCCGTGATCCGGCAGAGGTGTTCCAAAACCTTTTCTTCCTTCCCCCTTCGAACCCCACTCCGCTGTCCATCTTCCCAGCCGTTGGTCGTTCCACAACGGAGGCAGGGTGTGAAAGAGTGCGAGAAAAACCAGATTCGCGTTTTACGTTGTCTAGGCGCCGGGTCCGCCGCGGCGACGGGTTCGACATGGTCTGCGTGGTGGACGGGTGGAGGGTGTCGTGCATGATTGAAAAACGTGGTAATTTTTCTTCTTCTTCTTTTGATTCGCGTCGCTACGTTGTATATTCGTTTTGAAGCTGCGAGAGAAAGAAAGAAAAGGCAGTGTAAAACGGAAGGGGGGAAAAAAAAACGAACGTCTGTGTGTATGGTTCCCAGGAGAAAAAAAAAAAAAAAAAAAAAGAATGTCCCCTCCCTCCCGAGCGGTGCCTGTCAAAAGGACGCCACATCTGGCACTCGGCTGTTACCGAAACGGCGCTCCCCGCTCGTTACTCTCAATCCCAATGCAAGGAAACCTAGGTGAGCAGAGAACAGCGACCAACATTCTCATCGTCACTATTTTGTTGCTATGCCACACTTTGCACGTGGGGCTCTTCACCCCCTAAAAAGCCCTCGATTCTGCGACTCTGACCGTTCCATGGGGTTTTTTCCGTCGAGGTCGATATTATTTCAGTGCCGGTTCTGCGAGTCTGGAGAATCCTGCCACAATCCTTCCTTCTTCCATCCGTGTACCTATAGTATTTTGTGTGTGTGTAGCGTGTTTGGTTAAAACCACACGCGCGTATTTTTCACACGCCTTACAACGCGGGTCGCGCGCAAGAACTTCCAAAAAGACATTACCAGCACGGTCGAAACAAAGTCCAGCGGCACGGGACGCGCAAACCGCCTGCCACCCGTCATGCTCTGGTACACGGCGTCGTAGTGCACCACGTCGACGTCCGCGACGGCCGGGTGGTCCCGGAACGCCTCGCTCGCCGCGCGCGCCTGGTCGTACGCCGCGTGTCCGCGGGTCCATCGCGTGCGCTGGGACTCCCAGTGGAGGAACCCGATGTGTGGTTGTGTTGATGATGATGATGATGATGATGATGATGACGACGAAGACAGTGGTGGTGGTGGCGATAGCGGATCTAACGAGCTGTTGTTAAGGTGGGCGGGGGTGCCGTCGGTTCCGCCTCCATCGGTGACCGAACCGACGGCGGCGACGGCGGCCGCAAAGTTGTTGGGGAGCGAGGAGCCGTAAAAGGCAGGGAGGTTGTGACTGTGGTGGCTGGAAGATGCGTTGCGAGAGGCGGCGCCACTCGCCAAAGGGAAGGAGGACGAGAGATGGTGCTGCGAGGATGTCTGTGGTGGCGGTGGCGATGAAGAGCCAGTGGCGCTGGAGGCGTCGCGGGTGGAGAGGTTGCCAACGGCGGCGATCATGGATGCAAACGAAGACGGATCCGACGGCTGCGACTGCGACGAGACGGGCGGGTGCTGCGCACCGGCCGCCCTGCGCATTGCGTTATCTCAGCGCTCGACTCGGGTTGTTCCAACCTCCTGCCTGCCTCTCGTGCTGGCCCGCCGGTCAGGAATCGCGGATTGTGCGGCTTGCAGGTTCGATCTTTCTGCGAGTGTCCTGGTGGAGGTGTGAGACGCGCTTGCAATTCGATAGGCGGGGAGGCGCTTGTATGGGGGAGCAAGCGCACTAGCACCAGTGCAGTGTGGAGTGTGCACAGCGTGCGAGCGGCGGTATTAGTTGAGCTGGTGGTCAGGCTGGACAGTCACAGGGTCGCGGGGGTCGATCGATCGCTGAAGGCGGGGTTCTTCCTTTGGGCTTCTCGCAGTCTCAAACACACATGCACACACACATCTCTCTCTCTCTCTCTGCCTTACCCATAGACAGACAGAGAGACAGACAGACAGACAGATAGCCATTCTACAGAAAACAAGACAGGCACGTGCGCGCGCGGTTTTGGTCCTTTCCCCTCCCCCGCCTGTGCGCGCTGCGAGTAGCGCCAAACAAACCCCCCTCCCCTCTTCCCCAACCCCTTTCCCCCCCTCCTTCCCACAACTAACGGACGGACTCCCTTACATATTAGAAACTCAGTACTGAAGCCATCTACTGTTTCTGCGCGCTCGCTGCCCACAGAACGAAAACGACAAATGTTCAACAACAGAAACGCTGCAGACAAAAAATTCCCGAGGATGTCGTCCTCATCCGCGTCGTCGGCATCGACAGGCATCATCGAGGTCGTCAAGCGAAAGCCGACCGCCGCCTCTTCGCACCACCAACAATACTCGGCCTCCTCATCGGGCAGCATTGGCGCCGCCATCGTCGGGGACGATCCAGAGGCCGATCGCATCGAGGCAAAGCTCAACGCCGTGCCCAAGGTGCGCGGATGTGTGTGTGTGTGTGTGCGCGCGTGGGCTCTTGATTAGATTGGCTGGATCCCGATCGTCTTCGCACGCCCTTTGCTTACTCCTCCAATCCGACCTCGCATGCAGGTCGAGCCACTGTTGAAGACGTCCCTCGAAGCCCCTGGTTTCAGCTGGGGCTCGTTCTTCTCCGGCCCCACCCGCCGAAAGGAGACTCCCTGTGCGTTTACATTTTGGCTTTCTGTTCCGGCAACGCCACTTTGCTGCTTTCGTTCGCTTGCTGTGCCCTAACTCACCTCTGACGTTCCATCAATTCCTTACTTCCTTCCTTCCTTCCTTCTCAATCAAGTCGACGCGTCTGGCCAACCCCTCGACGCCCTGATGAACCGCATCCGATTCCACACAAACACGTGCGCCCAGACCGTCGCAGAAGACCAGAAGCTCCTCGGCGAGCGCATCAACGCCCTCGACGAATACACTGCAAAGCTCGTCGGCACCGTGTCCACCCACGTGCAGCAGTCCCGGCAGAACGTTGATGTGCTGTCGAAAAGTAGGAGTGTGCGGTTGAATGTATCGGCCGAGTGTTTACCGTAAATAACCCAAAACCACAGTGGCGGTGATCCGGAAACACGCCGAGTCCACAAAGACGTACCTCTTGGACATCCGAACGACTCTCGAGTCGCTGAACCAGTTCCTCGACCCGGGCGAGCGGCTTGAACACCCAGAAAACGCTCGGAGGTAAAGACCTGTCAACCAGGAACCTTGACATTGATGTTATACTTCGTGTCACGCCTTCGACATCACCGAAAACCAAACAACAGGTACCCAAAGTCCTACAAGTTTCTCCGTGCCGCGCACACCCCCTCCGCCACGCCCGTCCAGTCGCCATAATATCGTCAACCACCCACCCCCCGCACTCCCCCTTCTTCAGCGCGACATTTCCCCCCAAACCTTTTCGCTCGTCTCGTATTTCTGGTATATCCCATGTCCAGTTCCTTTCCTGTAATTAAACGACCCCCACAACATTGTGGAACACGCAAGCTCTACTCTACAACCAACATTTTCTATTTTCGAAACCGTGCGGGCAAGGCGCCGAAGACGTTGACTGCCTCTCCTTTGGCAGTTGATACGCTGCGCTCTAGCATGGGCTCCGTCACAGTTTGGCACGGACCTCCAGAGCAAGGTGGTCAACCGGGTCGGGTTTTACCGAACGGCGGCTTGTTCCTTTCCGTTTTGAGCGCGCACTGGCCTGCAACCTCAACCCTTTCTTCGTCCGTGGGGGAGCGCGAGGCCAAGCTCGCCCAGCACTCGGAGGACTTGACCAAGCTTTCCAAAAAAAAAGTGCGCGCCGCATGTCGAAAATGGTTGTCCATCAACCAAAAATTACAAAAGCAAGGAAAAGAAACCGCCAAGCGCGAAGCAAGCAAACCAGCCCGTCGGCGTAACGAAAGCATCGCACAGTCATGTGCCATCACCACGCCGACCAACAGGAGGAGAAGAATTGGTTTGGACTCGGTAGCGGCTCTTTTATAATCAGCCTTTCTGCAGCCTTTCTGCTTTCACTTTTTTGATTCCTACCATGAAGCTAGTGGAGCAGGGAGAAGAAAACATTAGGCTGAAGAAGGATGACGTGCGACGGCTTTTGAAGGATTATTAAAAACGCGCGCCGTGGAATGCAGGAAAATGTGCTCGGGGGCGGCCTTCCGGCTTGACCGGCGTTTTTGCGGCTCCGAGTCTCACAGAATAAGAATCCAGAAGACAATCATCTGAAGTAGATGTGATGGGGGATGATCGCATTCTTAAGCTCCGTGTTGATCTCGGCTTTTTCTGCGACGATGGAAGCTGCCACTGCGGTGCCGTTCGCCGCAAAGAAAAACGGCGCCAACGGTCGCCTGCATAGGCAGCTCGGCCTGGAACAAGTTGATAGCCACGAAGAGTAAGCGATTGTTCGAGGAGCTAGTTGGACTGGCTCGGGGAGTAGCACTCAGTTTCTGCTGCCAGAGCCTATTGCAGGGTGGGGGGCAGACCTATCTAAGACTGCGGGAGAGTTACCTTCGTGTATTTGAGCTCCAAGCAAACAGCATTAGAAACCATCGTTTAATTTTCACTCATTTGTGGAAGCATATTAAAAAAAATCCAGGAGTGTTGGGAAGAGCCAGCAAGGCTTAGGAACGTTGGTTGGTGCGCCCTGTTAGCGAAGGAGTCCAACGGCGTCGTCATGAGAGACATTCCAGTGCACGGATAGCGGGTATGTCTACCAACAAGTTGTTTCCATCCGCGCATTCACCCAGCATTTCGTTGAATTTCTGGAGCAAAAAAAAGAGAAAAAAAAAAACACCAGCTGCGAAACCAAACAACCTGTTGAAATTCGATGTCGATGAGACGAGTGATGGTGATCGTGGTCGTGAGAGGACGGGAGGGCGAGAAAGTGTGACAAGTCAGATGTGTGATCAACTTCTTTTTTTTTTTTATTTCTTCTTCGCGGGGGCATATTCCAACACTCCCCCTTGCACACGCACCCTTCCTAGACTTCAAACAAAACCCTCCAGAGGTAAGAAACTGGGGAAGAGTGCTTGAAGCCCCTGCTCGGATGAAAAACCCAAATCAATTGGCCGATCTGGGAAAACTGTGGCAGGGAAAGGAAGTGAAAATATCTGGGAAAATACTGCTGAGGAGTGAACTTTAAAAGGGTAGGAATAGAAAATACATGAAGAGCCAAATAAGGCAAAAGGTAAAGAAAGTTTGTCCAGTGCCCTCCCCCTCCCTGTTGGGCCTATCCTGCTGATTTCCCTTGGCGAGCCAGCCGCGCCTTCCACGCCACAGCGTGGTCCAAGTTCTTCCGTTCCTTCTTCTTGATACTCTTCTGTCGAGTATGTTCCTCACGTCGTTTTGATCTAGTCTCTAGGATTTTCTTGTGACGTTGCATGTATCGTCTTGGTTTCTCAGTTGAGTCAACCAGTCCAAGTAGAGTCCGCCCCTCATAGACCATGTCACGTCCATGTGGCTTGGTGAGGAGGTCTGCAAGCTGGTCCATCGAGTAGACATACTCAACTTGCACAAGTCCCTCCTCAACAAGTGACCGAATGTGGTGGTACCGAAGGCGGATGTGCTTGGAGCGATCGGTGTGAAGGTCGTTAACTGTCATGTGGATCGATGGTGTGTTGTCCTCGTATGCAATGATCGGTAGCTTGAGGGGATGCTGGATTGATAGGTGGAGGTTGTTGATAGCTTCAAGTTCCCGACCAAGCTCACTGAGTGCAATGTACTCTGCTGCTGTGGATGAGGTTGGGACAGTTGCTGATCTTGTTGATTTCCATGCTATGGCTCCCCCTGCTAATAGCACCAGGTATGCTATCTGTGAGCGAGAGTCGTGGCGGGAGTTGTACGATGCATCAGCATAGCCAACAACTTGGTTGTTCCTGTCTGAGCTGTAGCGAAGTCCAACTGTGGAGGTGGCCTTGACATACCCCACAACGTCGAGTAGCTCGTGTCAGTGCCGGATGCACGGGTCTTGAGCAAAGGAACCAAGCAAGCTGACACTGAGTGCCAGGTCTGGTCTTGTTGACGTTGCAGCGTAGTTGAGGCTGCCAATCACATGGAGGTACTCAGTGCTGTCGACGCTCTCCTCACTTGGGTCGGTGGAGTGCCAGTCGCGAGGGGTGAGCTTGGCTGTTACCTTGAGTGGTGCATTGCGAGGCGTTACAGGTCCGTGCTTAGCCTCAAAACGCGAGAGGAAGTTCCGGAGGAAGTTAGTCTGATGGAGAATTGTGAAGTTTGAACCACGAATGACTTCCATTGAGAGAATGTAGCTGAGCTTTCCCAGCTCTCGAAGCTTGAACTCCGTCTTGAGGTCCGCAACAGCCTCCTTGATGGCAGCAGTGTGGCCAAAGAGTGGAAGGTCGTCGACGTACGCCAGAATGAAGCAGAGCCCGCACTTGGTCTGGCGCCAGAAGAGGCAGGGGTCTGCCCGGCTCTGAGCAAAGCCTTTTGACCGAAGGTGGAGGGCTAGACGCCGATACCAAGTCCGTCCTGATTGCTTCAGCCCGTAGAGACCCTTCAGCAGTAGCCACACTAGTCCAGGGGAGATCTATACGCCAGGTGGTGGTGCCATGTAGATTGGTATGTCTAGGGTCCCGTATAGGTAGGCTGAGGAGATGTCGATCATCTCCATGTCCCAGCCGTACAGGGTGCTGAGGGCAATCATCCAACGAAGTGTGTTGCCTCTAATAACTGGCGAGTAGGTGAGGGTGAAGTCGACGCCAGGCTGCTGGGTGAATCCACGAGCAACAAGTCGAGCACGGAACCGCTCAATGGTGCTGTCCGATTTGAACTTGAGCTTGTAGACCCACTTGCAGCTGACAATGTTGGTGTCAGGCGGAGCTGCTGACTCCACGAAGACTCCCATCTTGCGAAGCATATCCAGCTCATACTCTTCGGCCTCCTTCCACTGCTCTGCATGAGGCGATGCCATGGCCTCCTCGTGCGTCAGTGGATCCTTGTATGTGTCTGGGGATACTTTGATTGAGTTGGAGTTGACGTTGAAGGCGTAAAGGAGTCTGTCTTCATCGTCAGCGTCAGACTCGTAGACTGACTGGATATCGTTATCGTCTAAGTCCTCGTCAGGCTCACACGCAAACAGCACATCTTGCACAACAGGAGCGCTGTCAGCAGGTAGCACTTCGCCTGATGCGGCGGGGTCCACTTCACCACTGGGCCTGTCAATACCCCTTGCGGATAGAGAACTCGAGACGTCCGGCGACGCAGGGCCCCCCCAAGCGGGGCCCTCACCATCCCGACCCGCCTGCTGATGAGCCTCTGCGCTGGACCTGGGCAAATTCTCCAGGTCGCTGGGCCCACCGCTCCTTGCGTCGCTGGGCGGAAAGGTCTCCGGGGCATCAGCAGTGGCTGGTGCTGAGGCTTCCTGTGCGCGATAGTGTGGGGCGACGTGAGGTGACGTTAATGGTTTTGAACTGTTTTTGGTTGTAAAGAGGAAATTTGAAAAGGGAATGGTGTAGAAAGGAAAGAATTAGTTTAGTGAAGTTTGGAGTGACTCACCGGGTCAGGTGGGATTGGGTGTTTCCTCGGTCGGCCTGGCTTCCTCTTAGGGGGTGGCTCCTGCCCAGCAACTGCTGCTGGTTTCTTTGTTGTGCTGCGCTTCCGTTTGG
Organism: Zopfochytrium polystomum; assembly: GCA_025765615.1. NCBI lineage: Eukaryota > Fungi > Chytridiomycota > Chytridiomycetes > Chytridiales > Chytridiaceae > Zopfochytrium > Zopfochytrium polystomum. The sequence goes on along the minus strand of JAIVFJ010000291.1, from coordinate 56,579 downwards.
GGGGTGGCTCCTGCTCGACATCTGGTGCAGGCACAGCTGTTGGTGGTGGAGGCTCTGCTGAGATGCTCACTGATGGTAGCCTCACTGGTGATGATGGCTTGCGTGGGCGACCTCGCTTCTTTGGTCCTGGTGCTGGTGTGCTGCTGTGCTCCCCCTTACCTTGGCGCTGCTGTTTCTGCTGGGTTTTCTGCTGAAGTAGCTGGTGAAGGTGCTGTTCTGCATCTACTATTGATTGAACTGCTTTCTCATATGCAGGGTCATCCAAGTCTGAAAGTGAAGGGAGATTAACGCTGATGTCCCCAAATCCCCCCCTCACAGCGTGAACTCCCAAGAACTGGGGGAATTCATCTTCAAAGAACTCAATGTCACGATAGCGCTGGTAGATGATCCGCTGCTCTTGGAGCTCCCACAGGACAGCAATGGAGCGCGAGGGACTGCCAAGGTAAACGGCAAGACGGCCTTTGGGATCGAGTTTCTTACGAAGCTTGGGGCTAACGCGGTAGAAACACTTGGAGCCAAAGGTGCGAAAGTGGCCAACCATTGGTGGGATGTGGTGGCGGCTTTCAAACGGAGAGTGGATGCCACGCTGGATGTTTGGTAGACAGTTCTTGATTTGCGAAGCTTGACGGTAAGCGTAACTCCAAAATGTGAGTGGAACGTTAGGTGCGCCAAGTAGAAGTGACCGGGTCATGTCTGTGACAGTTTGGATGTGGCGTTCTGCGACAGAGTTCATCTGGGCTGTGCGTGAAGGAGACGCCTTGAGCTGAATTCCATGGGAGTCGCAGAAGGACTTGAAGGTCCGATTGAAGCTCTCCTTGCCACGATCCAATCGGATGACCTGTACTTTGCGTCCCTCCGTTTTCTCAAGAAAGAGAATCAGGCGAATTAGAAACGGTAATGCATCGCTCTTGCGAGCAATAGGAATATCCCAAGAGAAACGACTGCTCTCGCAAACGACAGTGATTGCATAGTTGTAGCCATCAAAGGAGGTAATGGGGATAGAGTTGACATCAACGTTGAGGGTGTGGGCAAATGGGAGTTGTTCCTCATCACGCTCTGGGAATGACTTTTGGCGCATCTTGGCAGCGACGCAAGTTTGGCACTTTGTGGGATATGAAGCATCGATGGGTGGTAGGTCTGCTGTCGTCCGGTGGTGGAGCATGTAGCCAAGGCGCTGGAAGCCGACATGTCCCAGGGCGCGATGAAGTCTTTCAACCTCAGCAATCCGGAGACTTTCGGCCTTGCTCACAACAGGTGGTGGTCCGTCTGGGCTTGGGTAGTGTTCGCGGTGGGCAAGGGCGATAATGGCAGCAGAGGCATGGCTGAGGCGGTGTAGTCTCGAATTCTTGGTGATGAGGAAGTGGAGCCCAAGACGTTTGGTGCAACGACCAACAGGGGTTCTATCGCTTCTGTTGAATATGGTGCCAGGTTTATCCACATCCATAGAGACAAAGAACTTCCCGTCTCTCTCAATGTCATTGGTGGCAATGAGACTGTATAATGCAGTTGGCGCGTAGAATGCTTTCTTGATGACAATTTCGACACCGTTTGGTAGGGGAATCCTCGCTGAGCCAGATCCCTTCGTCTTGAGTGGTGGGGACTCCTCATCTATGGTGCCGACAGTAGAGTCTTTCTCTTCGTATGAGGTGAACAGGTGGAGGTCTTTGAGGATGGTCCTTGGGCAGCCAGTGTCAACAACAATTGGGGATTCTCTGAAGACAGCTGAGTGCGATGAGAGGAGGGCAACAGATTTTGGAACATGAGGTGCAGAGCGGAAGTTAGAGGTTCTCTTTTGGTGCGCCCGAGGTGGAGGCCTCAGGCCTACTGAAAATTTGACTCCCCTGAATCACTGTAGTCAGACTCAGTCTCATACTCGCTGAGAGACTGTGAGGCGTCCAGGGCTGCAACAAGGGCAACTGGAGCATCTGCTTTCTTTGCAAGGCAGTCTCTGGCATAGTGGTTCTTGAGGCCACACTGGTGACAGACGACAACACTGTCAACTACTGAAGCATCTCGTTGCTGTTGGTCAACAGTTGCCGATGCTGCAGGTGGGTTGTTGTTGCTGTTCCCTCTCTCTCTGGCTGCGGCGACGCTCAGACTGCTCCCGGTTCTGGCGACCACCTCGGTCAGGTCGTTCCTTATGAGGCCTCTCCCGACGGTTGCTGCGTTGCTTCTCACGAGAGTCAAAGCGAGGATGACGCCGCTCTGACCTGTCTGCACGTCGGGAGTGGCCATCACTTCCGTCGGCCTTGGGGACCGCTGAGTAGGGCTGCCTCGTTCACTGGGTCGGCAGGTGGCTCCACAAAGTCTTCAGGGATTGCGGTTGCGAGCCTCCATAATCTTCAGGTAATCGAACAGACCAGTGATGTCTGTGATGGTGCCGTCATCAATCTTGCTCATATAGTGGTTGACTTGGGGAAACCAGTATTTGTTGTTCTTGAAACTTTGGTTTAGTACATGGACAGCAGAACGAAAACTTAGGGTTATGTCAATCTGGTCGCGCATGTCGATTGGAGTGAGTTCCCGTGCACGCTGTAGGGATGCATAGTGCGTCTCAAATTTCTGCTGGAAGTCCACGATTCTTTCTTTCTCTCCAATGCGGAGTTTCTTGAACTCATCAATAAGGTTCATAACCTGTGCAGGGTCGACGCGGCCAACTTTGCGCTTGAGTTCGGCAAGGGCCTCAAAGACAAAGTAGATGCCGCTAATCTTTTGCTTGAGGTTTTCGCCAACATGATTCCGAATGTGCATCATAGCCAGCTTGTTTTGCGCATAGGTTCCAGGAAAGGCAGTTCCGTCGTCACTGAAGGTCCAGTAGCCGACATACTGTGGATGATTGGGTACATGTACTGGGAGGATACGCATGACATCTGATCGCTCCACGTCAGGGGGTGCTGCAGCAGTCCAGTTGACGAATCCTGCACCGGCACCAGCAGGGCCGGCTCCAGCAGCAGCTCCAGTAGCAGCTCCAGTAGCAGCAGCAGCGTCAGCATCAGTTCCAGCTCTGGCGGCTGTGCCGACGGCGGCGCCGGCACGTCGTGCTGCTCGAAGGCTAATAGTAGCAAGTGCATCCTTGCCAGCGAGATAGCCAAGTACGTCTTCGTACCATGTGTCAAAGTAGATGGGGTTATTGAGGGCCTGGTGGACTAGTTTGACGCTCATATTGTGTCAGGGAAAAGGTTTGTTAAGGGGTTTCCAACAGATGGGGTTGAAATGGAATTGAGATACTAAGCGATTGGGTTTTTGACTTGTAGGTCGTCACTTGTCTCGTGATCGATGGGTGTAAAACAGTGGCTGTATAGCTGACTGGTGAAGGCGATCGATCACTTTGTTGAAGCGGTGGTGGCGATCAACGGGTGGCCGGTTCGACTTGCTCCTTGGGGGTGATTGTCGGGTCGTTTCGATCCAAATTCGCTAGGTCGATCGCTCAGTTGGTCTCTTCTCGCTCTGGAAAGCTCTCCCTGGTAAGGTGTTGAAATTCGATGTCGATGAGACGAGTGATGGTGATCGTGGTCGTGAGAGGACGGGAGGGCGAGAAAGTGTGATCAACTTCTTTTTTTTTTTTTATTTCTTCTTCGCGGGGGCATATTCCAACACAACCTTTGAATTCTGCAAACTTCAGCATCTTTTTTGGTTTTTTGCTTTTTTTTTTTGGATAGCGCGCAGCCGTGTGATCCAGACTCAAGAGCTTGTCATCCACAGAAAACCGTTTAGATCCAACAGGAAAACGGAGAGACATAATGAGGCAGAAACACTGCGACCTCAAAGAGCACTACCGGCCTCGCTGAAGAATCCCACAAACGCCTGCGTGGTCACAGGACAGCCAACAAAAATGGACAAAAATGGACGCGTTAAACCTTTCACCGAATCTTCATTCTCAGAAAACGGGAAAAAAGGTCGGCCCAAAACGAAAAAAAAAAAGAAAAAGATAAGGAACCACAAAAACGATTGGTAAGATTGAAAGGAAAGAGGAAGGGGAAGCGCAAGAGCTTCTCATGAGTAAGAGGAAGGACAACCCGAAGCAGGTGCGCCGACACCCGGCGCACGTCTCCAACACGATTAACTACTCACAAACACCACTACGCTCGATCCCACCCGCTGAGTCACTGCCACATGAATGACAAGACAGTTGGGAAGGCTTTAAAGGATGTGAACACGTCTAAAGTTGCCGAACAATGCAAAACCGCTTCACTTTGGAAAGCATAATATAGTGGAACTTCCACAAGGTGATGTTACGATAACAGGAAACGGAAAGAGGAGCGGCCAATGTGAGTTGGCAAAGAGGAGTACCTCAGATTCAATGCAAAATCCTTATGATGGAACGCGCAGTCTTGGACACTTGGCTTCTAGTCCTCAAAGGGAGACATTAGGTCGACAGCGGCGAGGTCATCTAAGGCATCATGTTCCTCCGCTTCATCTGCTCGTGAATGATGGTCCACAGGGTTTTCAGCTCGCGCGACGGCAGCTTCGCAAGTTCCTTTCGAGCCTCATTTCGCTTCGGTGAGAGATCGTCCCGTGGAGGAAGGAATGATTCTGTGATTAGCAAAGAGACGGACGTTAGCCTCACGCTGGTCCAGCAGTTTTAAGACCAAAAATATTACCAATCTTCTCTTTCCGCCTCGTAATTTCATCAAAGACATCTGCAGTGACTTCTGCAAGTTGGTCGTCCGTCAGCTTTGCAATACGTGATCTCCAGGCCTGAACGTTCGCGCTTTCCTTCTTTGCCGGTTTCCCTCCGCTTGCGCTGGTGGACTGCTGCTGCTGCTGCTGCTGCTGCTTTTCCAACTCAGCACGTTCCTTTTGTATCTGTGCGCGGACTAATGCCTCGGCTTCAATGTCTTCGAGCAGTATCGTTAGATCTGGCCCCTGAAGCGCATGAATGAGCTCGTCGCGCTCACGGGCCAACGCGGCGGCTGCTCCATGGGGATTCTGCTGGTGGCTTGCTGTGCCGTTACTGCTGATGTAGTGAAGTGATGGTTCCTCAGGCGAGTCTGTCTGGCGTTCGGCCGACGGTGCGGCGATGGGAGACGTTGGAGTTGTAGGTGATATTGGTGTGGGTGGAAGCACTTCCACGTCGGGTGATCCGTGGGTGGCTAAGCCAGCAGGCACGTAGCCAACGTCGCTTTTGTCAGTCCCAACCACGGCTGTTTGGACATGAGGTTCCGTTTTTCGACGTTCAATTTCTGCGCGAACATCTCCAGAAAGCAAAGCAAACTGAACATCTGAAAGCGCATTGATGCGGGCTTTGAAACTTGCTCGCTCTTCCTCTGGCGTCATTTCGTTTGTTGAGCTCATGTGGCGGGGAAGCGTTTTGATCGAATGAAACGACGCAACAGAGCTGGTTCGAAGAAGTGGTGATCCGTGGCCTGCCGGGATCGGTGAGGTTGCTGAGCTGCGATCGGCCACAGCAGTGGCATTCGGGGGAGAAGAGGAGAGGGCATTCGGCGAGCTATCCTGGTTGGAGGCCGCTGCGGCAGCAGCCTCTGCAGCCGCCGGATTGTTCGGTCCAAACCGTGAATACGGAGATGTGAGCTGTCTGTTGAGAGACTTCAGCCGCATGCCAGTGATGTCGATCCCAGGGATATCGCGGTTGATCGCTTCAGCATCCAGATCGGACGCAAGCAGCTGAAATTTTTCCTGGTTCAGCGCAGAAAGCCTCGAAGCCGCAACCGGGGCGGGTTGCCCACGAACGATTCCGTGCCGCTCGTAGTAAGCAACGAGAGCGCCGGTGGGAGTTCGGCGACGAGTCATTTCCACAGTGACTTGGGCGGCGAGTTCAGCAACCTGTGCATCGCTTAGCCGGGCAAGGTGGCGAGCTGCCGAGGTCGAGCTGAAAGAGATAGCGGGTGATGCAGATCTAGAGACGAATGGTGAATTGGTGCGACTTGTGGAGCGTTCCAGTGAACGGAAAGGAGACCCGGATCTGTTTGCAAGAGAACTTCCTGAAGCGGATGGGTTCGCAACTGGAACATGGCGAAGTGGTGAAGGCGGTCGGCGACGCTCTTGCGGGGGAGTTGGGGAAGGAGCGGTTGGGGCAGTCGGGTTTGGAGACGGTGCCGGTGGAGGGGCATGGGTCTGAGCCTGCTTGGCCATTTTCCGTCTCATCACTGTCTTTGACCCTTTCTCTTTGTCGGGCTTCGACGCCGCCTTCCCATCTGATGACAATACGTATTCAGCAGGGCGATTAGAAAACGAACATGCGTAGGCGATCGAACAGCAGACCTGATCGGACAGATAGAGAAACTGAGGAAGAGGAGGACGGGAGTGCGAGCGGCTGCAGCGTCGGCGTGGATGCCGACGACGGAGCCGGGCTCGGCGGGACCGACGCCAACGACGACGGCGACGACGACGACGACGAGGAAGCGGTGGATGCGATGGATGAGTTGGACGCCGACCAGAACGAGAACAGCCGCGACTTGAACCACGACGAGAGGCCGCTGGTGGTGCCGCCGTCGGGGCCGCCGGCCGCGGCGAGCAGATGCTGCTGCTGGTGCTGCTGTTGCTGCGTCGCAGGAGTCGCCGACATCGGCTGCATTGTTTTTTTGTCGTTCTTTCTTTGGCCAATTTGGGCGAAAGAGAAAAAAAAAAAAAAAATCTTTGTCTTCATACTGGATCACGTCCTCTCCGGCAGTCTTCTTGATCGATAACATTATCTCGGGATTTGCTTCAGCTTGGCCCCCAACAGAATACAAAGCCGTACGCTCTGGAATCTTTGCGTAAGGGTTCACTTGGAGGACGAACCTCGACCAGAGCAGCAGCCGCTTGACATACTTAAAGTTAGAGCGCGGGCCGTGAAGTCTACCTGAATTTTGATTGTCATCACTCTCGTTCGCCCGCTTGCTTTAGCCGTGAGAATAGAGTGGATTCGAAAACTACACTCGGAAGCGGATATTACAGGCCATTAAGAGAATGTGAATTTGGTGCCGCTCCGCGCAGCCGACCAGTATCTTGTCGAAGAACTCAGTCCACGACTGGGGTGCATACCAACCTCCAATCCGCTTGATGTGCATTGCTATTGCACTTGACAAGATCCTTGTTCACTTGAAAACGTCGAGGAGAGTCGAGGCTTGGGTTAGTTTTCAAAGACTTTACTCCAATGAGACTTTGGCCATTCCAACTTGAACAAATATTTGGTGGCAGTGGGAATGGAATCATCGTTGGCACTATGGTCTCGCTGATCTTAGAGTTGAGCTCGAGTTCATATCAACCCAATTCCTCTGCCGTACGATGGTTTCTTTGGCGCCGTTTCAAAGTTCACTGAAGCCGAGATCCAGATTGACAGCCTGATTCGTGTTGGCTCTGGCAAGCTTAGAGCCGCTTTCGAAAGGCTCGGGATAAGCTTTACAGGACGCTTTTGATGGTTGCTTCATTGGGAGAACATGTGAAACCTGTGAACATCCTCTTTGAAATGGGAGCAGACCACAGTTTGATCGATTAGAATCGATGGATATGAGGCTGGAGCTTACAGTTGCTCTATGACAATCCAGGATTGGAAAAACTTTTCTTCTGCTTGAATTCATGATTCTGACAGACTCAGTTGACGTTCAAAGCTTCTGAATGGAACTTTTTCACACAATCGCATGAAACAAGTCGGCTCAGAGAATGGTTCATAACCAACAGCATGTCTGTTGATGCTGTGGATACTTCTGGAAGGACACCACTTCACATTGCATCGCCCAATGGTCACTTGGAAGTGGTGAAGTGGTTGTTGGAGCGGGGTGCCGTTGTGAACGCTGAAAACTGGGACAAGCGGACACCACTCCACTTTGCCTCTTCTGATGGCCATTCTGAAGTGGTGAAGTAGCTGTTTGAAGCAAGACGCGACTGTGAATGCGCCAGAGAAGAAAAAGTTGACACCACTCCACTTTGCATCTTGGAATGGCCATTTGGAAGTTGTCTCCTGCTTGTTGGAGCAGGGTACTTCTGTCAATGTGGAGACAAGCGAGCGGACGCCACTCCATCTTGCATCTTTGAAAGGCCATTTGGAAGTGGTCCACCGGTTGTTGGAAGACGGTGCTAATGTGAATGCTGAGGACGAGGATAAGGTGACACCACTCCACCTTGCATCTCTGAATGGCCATTTGGAAGTAGTCAAATGGTTGCTTGCGAAGGGTGCCACTGCGAATGCCAGCGACAATAAACAGTGGACGCTACTCCACTTCGCACGGCGAAACGGCCATTTAATTGTGGTCAAAAGCTTGATTGATCAGGGTGCCACTGTGAATGCTGAGGATGGGGAGAAGCAGACTCCACTCCACTCTGCAGCTCAAGGTGGCTATCTGGAGGTTGTCCAGTGGTTGTTAAATTGTTGAGCCTCCCAGAAAGCTGAAACAAAGACCAATTGTGTTAGGCGGAACTGACTGGTTAGCAGCAAGAGGCACAAGACGGACCCGAACCTATGGTGACTGTAGGTTATCGTTCTCACAATGCCCATGGGAGAGCAAGCCACTGCCAATGCAGATCTAGGCGCTGGCTTGCACTGATGACAAATACTCTGAGTATTAAGTGGAATGGAAACTCAGTGTCAACAGTTTTCCTCCTCCTCTGCTCAAGCAGATAATATAGGAGAGGTTTTTACCCTGTGCCAGTCATGCTTGCCTAGCAACTATTACAGCATGTATATCATCATCATGTATCAATAATTCATAACAGAGTTTTTTCTCTTTTCTCTCCAAGTTGGGGAGAAGGACCACCCACAAACACACATCTCCACTTCATTCACTCCTTCCACTCACTCACTCCGAGTAGACTGTTTACAAATTGGACATCACTGCACTTTGCATCATGGAGCAGGGCATCTCTGTTAATGTCAAAGATGTGAGCAAGGTCACACCTCTTCACGTTGCGTCTGAGACTGGTCATTTGGATAACACCACTCCACGATGCATCTCAATGCGGCCAATTGGAAGTGATTAAGTCTTTGTTAGAGCATGGTGCCACTGCGAATGCTGAAGACAAGGATAAGTGGACATCGCTCCACTTTGCATCTTTGAATGGACACACAGAAGTGGTCAAGTCGTTGGTTGACCAGGGTGCCTCTGTGAATGCTGAAAACAAGGATATGGAAACTCCGCTCCACATCGCATCTGGTTATGGTGATCTGGAGATGGACAAGTTGCTGCTCCAACAGGGCGCCACTGTGGATGCAGAGAAGATTGACAAGCAGTACACCTCTCCACATTGCGTCTCGTTATGGTCATTCTGAAGTGGTCAAGTTGTTGCTGGAGGAAGGGGCCAATGTTAACATTCGCAGGTTTACTCCACTCCACACTGCAGCCCAATTTGGCCATTTTGAAGTGGTCAAGTGCCTGTTGGGAATGGGAGCTTTTGCTGGTGCTGACGATGAGGATAAGACAACACCGTACCAATTGGCTACACAGGATGGTCATTCAGAAGCTGCAAAACTGATTGCTTGATCATGTTGCCAAATTTGTCATCGATTCTTGAGTTTTCGATCGGTGCTCCTCTTCTTTCAGTTTGGAATCCGGCGTTTCTTTGGTCGATGATTGGCGTGTCATACCGGAAGTGTTCTATTTGTTTCATGCTATTCTCGCATTTTGGCTGTGACTTTCTGTTTCCTCCAAAATGTAAATCATGTTGGAGACTAACCAGTACCCAATATTGTTAGTACCCGACATAATTTTTCAAGACGGTCAGACCTCGAAGCATCGATTTTCGATTTCTCCACTTGCAGTATCATTTTTGAATTTCTCGACTTCAAATCAACCCGTTCCAATCTAAACTATATTTGCTCCGGGCGTAATATCTTGAATTAAGGAACCAAAACGAAACAACATCGTGATAGACGCCCCGTACCAGCACCGCACGGTTTTGTGTCGCTACCGATATTTTCGGTTATGAATTGAAACATCCGCAGCGTCCTTCCCCAACGACCTTAAGTCCATCTTTCGCCGCTTCCGCTTTCCCGAAAATCCGTTAGTTTCAATGGCAGGAACTAAGCTGCTTGTGGTCAATCGGGGTGGGAAAAAAAAAAAAAAAAAAAAAAAAAAAAAAAAGCATGGCTCGTCGCGTGCCATACTCGGTACTCCTTCCCCCGGCGACAAAGTCCATTAACCTTGTTTTTCAAGATACATTCCCAACGCCGTGCGCGACAACCGCATACACGGCGCCGCCCTCCAGCGCCGTCACGGGGACGTACGCGACGCTCGGACGGTTGCCCGCTGTTTGAAAAGCAGAGTCGATGGCTGCGGTGGGCGCAGGACGACAATTATTGAAAAGAAAGAATGTTGGAGTTACATAAAAAGGAGGTAACTCTAAAGAAACTTTTTTTCGTCCCCATATCGCTTACCTCTTTGCGCGTCCTCCCACCCGACCGCACCAGCGACGTAAAACACCCGCCACAGGAACAGCGACTTCTTCCCGCTGGCTCGCTGGAGCGCGTTCAGTTTCGCGTCGATCGCTTGCACGGTGGCGACGAGGGCGGCGGCGGCGCTCGACGGCGTGGAGAAGGCTTGGGGGTTGGAATCACGCGGGGAAGGCGGGTTATTTTTGGGGAGGCGGCGAAACGGGATTGGGTGAGGTTAAAGGGGAAAAAAAGAAAGAAGAAAAAAAAAGGGGGGAAACAAAAAAGGCGGAAACCCAAACAAACTCACCATCCAAGGATACCATCGCGATCACAGCCCGCATGCTGCCCTTGTCCGCTCCGTAACCACGCGTCGGTGAATCCACTGTAAAGTCCATAGTTCGCCCATTGTTAGTGCGTTGTGCGAGTGAAAATAAACGCATTCAAAACAGTTTCAAGGTCAGACTCCCGCCCTCCCCAATATCCGACCGCGCAACCCTCTTTCTCTGCCGCCTTTCACACGACCCCCACCTCCACCAGCTTACCTCCCACAACAACATCCCCACCGCTTTGCCCATTATCAGCAGCGTCGTCGTCATCGTCGACAGCGGCACGCGCCTTGTCCCGAAACACCGCCTGCCACTCGACGAGCGCGCCCTTTGGCAGCCCGGGGACCACCGCGACAAGGAGCGGCGCGTCCTGCGCGATTCCAAACAAAAAGTGCATAACATAATAAGAACCACGGAGGACGCGTTCAGATTAAAAGCAAAAGAAAAAGGAGAATAAGAAGTAACCCCTACACCCAACAACTCCTCCCCAGGCGCACACCCCCCAAAAAAACTCACCCCGCGGACAGCCCCCCACGCAGCCCTCGCCGCCGCGCAGAACCGTCCGTCCGCGACAAAGCATACCGCGCCGACGGCGTCTCCCTCGCCGACGGCGCACCCCTGCGCGGCGGCCACGGCCGCGAGGCTGTGTAGCGACATGCCGCACTCGCTGTGGAACTGGCGTGAGCGGGCGGCGCGGGCGTTATCGTTGTCGTGTGTTTCGTGTTGGTGGTGGTCGATTGAAGCGGCGGGGTCGGGGGCGGGGGCGGGGAGGGACATTGTGTTGGGGACGAGGCCGATTTGGCCGGCAACGTAAAGATGGTCGAGGACCTGTTTTTTGGGTGTGTGGGGGAAAAGTTATTTATTTGTTCAAAATGGCGATTCCAGTGTGCCCATCGAAAAGGGGGGGGGAAAAGCAGCGATGGGTACGCGAACCTTTACAGTCTGGCTGTATGGTCTTCAATTTGAAAAAGGACGTTTTAGGTTGGAACAGGTGGTCCAAAAACAGTGGGACCAATCTTCAACGAACCCAATGTTTGCCGGTCTAATTCGGTACAAAATAGAAGCGGAGTTCAGCAGTAGTCCCTCTTTTAAATCGTCAGAGGAACTTACGCCCAATACGAAATCCCCTGCACGTGCATCGTTTCTGGCTGTGCCCGGTCATGCTGGAACGCCAAGCAGTCCACCTGGATGAGAATTCCAGGATCGAGCGGCAGCTCGACGGTTACTCTAAACAACAGACAAAAGACACCAACAAAAAGGCATTTGTCAGTTGCTTTCTTCCAGAACAAAAAAGGCGCAGGCTACTTTGGAACCTCGGTGGCGGGTTGATTCCGAAAAACGTTGCGTAGACGGAGTTCATGCTCGCAAAGTCTGCCATGTTTGCGACGTAGACTTGCATCAGGATGACGTTGGACCAAGTGTAATTCTTGCTTTCGAGGGTGCCTGACGGGTAATTATTTTTGTCGGAGGGTAAACGTGGTCAGTCAAAAAGAAGTGTGAACAAACTATTTTGAAGTTCAAGGTCTGAAAAAATCTTTTCTTCCGTGCGTTTCACGCGTTTACTTACTTTGGATCTGCTCCATGACCGACTTGCCCTGTTCTGCGACGCTGTCTTCGCCGTTGGCCGACCTCACCCCAGAGAGCGCGAGGAACGGACCAAACCGAGCAGTGTTGGACGGCGGCGGTTGGTGCGCGACCGCCACCGAGTTCCGCAAAGTGAGCGGCAGTGCGTCTGGCGCGTTTAGACCTGGGTCGGCCGGGCGTGGGATGAACTCGTGGATGCGCGCAACGGGAGAAGCAGATAGAAGCGCCGCCCGGCAGTCGTCGGAAAGGCCGATTTCCTCGCCGGGCTTGTCCTCCACGTGGCAACCCACGATGCGAAGGTACGCCACCTTCATAAAACCGTCGTCGGAGTGGATGACGGTTTCCGTTTTGTCGCTAGAAGGTTTGGTGGGGTATCACACCACATCGAGTGAGAAAAATTCGAGGGGAGTTCTGCTTGAAGATTGTTGACAGCACATTACGAGCCGTTTCCGAAAGAGTGGACAGTCCAGCGTCAAGGTCTCGTACTCTCCGCCTTCGCCGCAAATGTGACATCCGTATTTACTGTTCTGGTCGAGGGTGGGAAAAGAGTGGGCGATTCACAGCGAATGGTGAGCGCTCAGGAACTGCAAGGAGGAACATCGTGGGAAATAAGGAATCTCCACTTCGGTCCGGCCTCTCCCACAGCAGCCTATCATCCGACATCCGACAGTGAAAACCACATTTATTGACACGTACAATGTCCAGCAGTGTCCCGTGCATTGCCGACAGACTCTGCCCCAAATGCTTTGGCGCGAGTCCTGTGAGTGATGATCAGGTGGGTGCAAATGAGCTGCGGCTGGAAGCGATGATGGCAAGAAATGAGACGAACCTAGCGCTGCGACCTTTACGATGACGGCGTGCAGGCCCGATTCGATCATCCGGGACATCAAGTCGGCCTGCTCCTGCCGCCAGAGGAACGCGAGGCAGGTCAGACCCAGCCGAGCGCATCTGAAGGTTGGAGGTTGGTTGTGAATATGGGAGAGACGCGCACGGCGGGGTGTGAAGTTTTTGAATGTTAAGGGACATTGCACACACAAAGCGACCAACGCATGATCGCTCCGACGAACACACGCATGCACGGTGTCTCACGCGAAAAAAAAAGCACCGAAGGCTCGCATGCACCGTACGCGCGAATGCACGTGCGTTCGCGCCAGAAGCACGCGACGCACAGGCTCGTGCTACGCTCCTTTGCACGAACGCGCACACGCGTGCACGCGTGCACACGCACTCGCTGGACGAATCCTTTTGCTCACGCACTCTACTCAACCACTCTCACGCACTGTCCAACTCACGCACACACACACACGCACGCGTGCGCGCGCGTATCCGCCGCGCAGACAACTTACACGCCCTCGACGCGAACACGCTGATAATTCGACAGGATCGCGCCGACCGACACTGCGTCGACATCCGGAATGGCGGCCTATAGTCCTTCATTATTTTGAAAACGCGTTGGACCCAACTCCTCAAACCCTCACCTTGACGTCCCCAAGCAGTCGAAACAAGTCCTCGACCTCGTCGCCGTCGACGGGCGTGTAGTCTGATCCTGTGGAAACAGAGCGGCCGAGAATCTGTCGGCGGAACATGCGCACGCCCATGCAGTCCGCCAGCAGGCCGACGGCGTCGTGGGCGACGGTCTGGTACATGTAGCTGTCCATCTCGTCGCCGGTGCTTTCTGTGGCGGCGGCGGTGGAGGTGGTGGTGCTGATTGAGGGCGCAGTCGGTGGCGGCGGGTGCAGGTTGGCGAGGGCGACGATCGAGTGGCCGTTTGCGACGCAGTGCATCATGTTGAAGCAGCTGTCCTTGCCGCCGCTGTGCGAGCGCGCGACGCGCCGTGGATAGATTGGTTGGGGTGGTCAATTGGGAGGGAGTAGTGCAGTAGAGCAGTGCAGTGAGTGGAGAGAAGCCGACGAGGACGAGCATGGGCTTACCTGACAAGGGCGACGACGCGCATGATGTTGTCGGCTGTTTGGTTTTCTTTTCCTTTTTTTTTTTTTTTTTTTTTTTCTTTTTTTTTCTTTTTTGGAATTGCGTTTCTTTGGTCAGGCGACGTGTTTCGCCTTCTTATGTCTCTGCTCTTTTCGCTCTTGGCGTACTTATCGCTGCTGGCGAAAGAGTAGCAGAAACCAGTGGTCTCTGGTGTAGATCGGTAAATCCATCTAAAATAAATAAAACAGCCAAAAAGGCAACGCCCGAAACTTTCAACGGTACGGTTGTTGGCAAATAGAACAAGAGAGATATTGATGGACAGGGACAGACAGAGAGTCTTTTTAGCAGACAGGCACGTTTTTCGACACTGCCGCTGCCAACACCAACTCATGTGGCAGGAGGAGGAGAAGTCGTGTTTTCGCCAGCATCGAGTAACACAAACTTCCCACTCCTGACCAAGTTGCAAAGGTCATATGGTGTGTTGAAACCTCGTCTCTCCACGTGGGTGGTGGTGGCGGTAATGTTGGTGTTCAGTAGTGGTGGCGGTGGTGGTGGTCGCAGCGCACTTGTCCAAATATGCACGGAGAAAACTGCGACGGTGTTAGTCTTCTTAATTCTCGAATTGGGGTTGTGTTCTTTCTTTGCCCAACGGGATTGGTTCGTCCAAATTATCACGAAAGGAGTGCATTTTGCTTACCGCGGTCTTTCCAAATGGATCCCCAAAGTTCTCCCGTCAAAACGTCTTTTCTCCAGGTATCATCGTGTTTTTGTGCTTCCAAAAGGATATAATAAACTAGACCAATTGGCCTTTTCGTTGGATCTGTGCGCTTCCTCGCAAGACCGCCAGTCTCCCTTAGAATAAAATTAATGGGGACCCAGTGAGAAAGTCTTCTTCAACCGGAGGTGGGTGTGATTGAGCGTATAAGTCGACGGACATCCCCTAGAACAGGAGCAAGGAATAGAAAAGCGATTGGGCTGAGAAGTGTTTCATTATAAATACTCTGTTGATGTGAATGCACACACACACACACACACACACACACTCACACTTACACGCAAGTGCTTTGCATCAAAAATCTGACAGCAACAAATCGTCCGGTATGCGCGGCGGGAACAAAGCAACGACGTCATAGCGTGTGCGCCTCTTCCGGCCGAACAATCCATTTTCCCATTTTTGTAGCAAATGAATTCGAAATGAAATGAAGGAAAAGAAGGCAGGGGGTGTTGGTCGCAAAGAAACTACCTTGCTGGCACCCAACGTCCTGCCTCCCACCCTCCCTCCCTCCCTCCCTCCCACCCTCCCTCCCTCCCTTCCTCCCTACCACCTTCTATCGCGCTGGGCTCATGTAGCAAGCAGCGTTTTGTTGTTGCGACGCGTTGCATATGCAGCATACTTCTACTCGTGGCCGTCCTTTCGCTTTCGTTCAGTCGCGGTGGGACAGGGGTGTGTGGGTGGAGACAGAAAAGTGGGAGAGCGAGAGAACGAGCGAGAGAGACAGAAAAAACCTTGAGAAGGAGAAGACAGAGAGAGGGTGAGAGAGAGAGAGAGAGAGAGAGAGAGAGAGAGAGTGAGATGGAGACAGAGGGTCGAAGAAGAGCAGACTGAGCGACAGAGGAGTGCCTGTCCTACTGGTTCCACCCAGTCCAAGTGAAGGAGACAGGAAACCTCGACCCCAAACAGCAACGATGGCGTACCAGCAGCAGCAGCAACAGTCGCCGCCGCCGCACCCAGCCGGAGGCGCTTACGTCGCCGCCGTCGCCGCCTCCCCCGGCAACCCCGCCACCACCACAACCACCACTGCGACGGTCGGCCCCGACGGCCGCAAGCGCTTCACCACCACCATCACCAGGCGCATCTCCTCGCCCGTCCCGCCCGTCCCGCCGACGGCGTACACCCCACCCGTCCTGCCCGGCGCCGTCCCAGGCGCCGCCGGCCCCTCCACCCTGCTCGAGGTCGGCGGCTCTGGTCCAAAGACCCACCGCCCGTCCCAGGCCGACATCTTCCACAACGCTTGGGGCGACCATACGGGCCCCGCCGCACCCGCAGCAGCAGCAGCCGCGGGTGGCTCGTCCTACACGCCCAACCCTCCCCCCAACGGCACGACCCCGGTGGCAGCGGCTCCGTGGTCCTCCTACTTCAATGCCTCGTCGTACTTTCCTTCTTCTTCGGCGAGCAGCTCGACCCAAGGGAGCACCACCGACACTCCCAGCTCCTCTCCCTGGGAACTCTTCCGCCGCTTTTCGTCCAAGAGAACGCCTTCCACTCAAAGCGTGCCTCACCTTTCGGCGGGCGAACTTCCGGGTGCCGAATCTGTTGTTCCTGAGGACGGTCGCCGCATCGGTCCAAACCAGCTGGACCAACTGCATCCGTACAATGTTCTTGCTTCAGTGAGTGTGAATTTACGGCCCTTTCGGTCAGATCCTCCTGCTCAATCCAAATCCTTCTGCGCATACATTAGTGCCTTTCTGCTATGGCATGCCTCTGGATCTTCATCGGGATGGTTCTTATTGTTACTGTCCTCGTTGCTGCGACTATCAACATTGCGTACGCGGCATTCCATGCGTCCGAGGCACTCTTTATCTGGCCCCTCTTGCTCGGTCTTGCTTTCCGTGAGTTGCCTGTTATGCTCGCTAGAGGTGTTGCAACTACCGAATACTGACTCACTTTTGCATCTGTTAAAGACGTCGAGCTGGTCTACATGTTTTCAATGTCGCTTCTGCGGACGGGCGCTCGTCTGATGCGCTACTTTTGGAATGCGCACTACGGAAAAGAGGCCCATTCCAATATTTTCCCGGTCAACCTCGTCGACAACGCCCTGTTTGTGCTTGTCGTTCGGCTTGAAGAACTCGCAAAGTCTCTCCAACTCTCAAAGTACGGGTTCCCGGGCATGTCCAACGAGCAGATGGAAGAGGAAAGAAGAAACCTGATTGCGAGCGCCATTGCGGATGCCGTTGAGGAGGCGCACACCGAAATCTCCGAGGCCATTGCGCCGGCGGCAGAACCCACGGTGACTGGACAGCCCGCTGTTGCTGAGCCTGTCCACCATGACACTACTCGTGACCCCCGGAGTGGACTCACCGAGGACGAGATTGAGCGCATTGAGGAGAAAGTGGATATTTGGGGCTACTGGATCTACTTTGCGTTCCTACTCATTGTGGTCGGCGTTCCGCTCCTGTTGATCTGTGTCGTTTTCCCGTTCTGGAGAGTGATTTCGATCTTGGCAATTGGCGGCGTTCTGTCGTCCGCCATCTTCATTTTCACGATCAACATTCTTGCACGTGTTCGAAGATCCCTACGCGTCATTGACGAGCTGTGGGACGACAGCAAGGAGGTCACTGATGCCCAGCTTCGCGCGACCTACTACGCGTCTGCCGGCTTCGACACTGGCACAGATCTGTTGGAGACCACCGTCTCTCGCGGTATCAAAGGCGCCACGGCCATCCTGATTTTCGGCGTCCTTTTCCAGACTTACAGCGACGACCACTCTGTCATTTGGGTTGCGGCCATTTCTCTGGGGCTACTTTGGTTGTGCACACTGAAGCCGGTCAAGAAGTACGTCTTCCGATTTGAGTCGAAAACCTTTTTCCAGGTTGAAAGCGCTGGCGGGCTCGACGACGACGAACAGGACTTTGCACTGTACAACGGCGCTCTTCCGTGGCCGGCATGGTTCGTCTTTGGTGTCCGTTGCGCCATGTGGATCATTGGATTCGGATCGCTCATGTACTACGACTTGGAATGGCGCCGTCGCGACACCCGCTCCATTGAGCGCGCGGCTAGCCCTTTGGAAATCGGAGTCCACCGGATTGGCTTCTTCCTGTTTTTCGTCATTGCTCACGATCTGGCTCTTATTCTACCCCTCGTTCGCCACCGCACGAGGGAGAACGAATTCCTGCACAGTATCGGTCATGCCAAGGCCCGCGTGGTCCTCATTGTCGGGCTCATGGCCGGTATTGTCCTGTCCGCTCTTTATGCTCGTTTGAGGTACCCTGGCTTTTCTTCCTCCGTCGCCGTACTTCTCTCGGTGCTGCTCCTGTCGTTCCGTCACCCTCGCTGCCGTTGGACCAACTACCAGAAGAACTTTAAAAACCTCAAGTTTGGTCGCGAGGCGAGGCTCGAGAAGCGGGCAATGACCAACGCAAAGCTGACGCTCATTGTTGTGGTGGTGCTGTGGGTTCTGGCCGTGAACATGTCTCTGTTCATTGGCATCCTGCACAGCACGATTCCCGCAGCTCCTTCCAGCAACGACACGACCCTCTTGAGCGCCACGCAATGGAGTCAGCCAACCTCTGTAGGGTTCGGCTTGCCGAGGATGCCCGCAATCGGCGTGCCGGCAAACTACAACCCTCAACGCCGCCTGGCCTGGAAGGACCGTCTGCGCAACCCCGTCCAAGACAGCGACTCGGTCTTTGCCTCGCTCGCCGGCTACCGCAAGCCCAAGCCGTCCATCTGCAACGTCCAAGTCCTCGCCTCGGACCTCTTCACCGGCCAGAACGCGCCGTCGCCGCTCAACGTCCTCGACGTGTCCGCCTTTGCTCGCGGCGCGTACGAAGCCAGCCCCGAGAACGCGGACCACCAGATCCACGTGTATAACCGCAGCAGCCTGGCGCACTGGAACGTTTACAACAGCACGCTTGGGCGAAAGGACAGCGTCCAGTGGGTCGAATACCGGTTCAACGCGACAAACAAAGGGATGCGCGATACTCCGGCAAAGGACATTAGCGTCGTTGCCGTGCGTGGCACCAGCGACCTGAACGACGTCTTCCAAGACTTGTACCTGTGGAGTACGTCGGCGCTTTTGCAAATGAGCACGTACTTCGGTACTTTGGTAAAGTATCATTCAGATTCAGAGGGGTTTTGTTTTTTTTAGGTTTTAAAGGCTTGCAGCTCCGGTTCACTGATACGAACCCCGTTACCCATCCTAGGTCAACGCGTGGCCTGCCGAGTCCGTTGACCGCCTCGCGTCCGTCATCATGGCCTTTGGCCCCGTCGACAGCACGCTCGTCTACTGGAACGAAGTCGAAGCGCACGTCACCCGCCTCCTCGACGCCAACCGCACTGTCCTGATGACCGGCCACTCTCTCGGCGGCGCGATCGCCAACATCGTCGCGGCGCACAAGTCCATCCCTGCGACCTCCTTCTCGGCTCCCGGCCTCGGCTACTCGACCCTCCGCTACGGCCTGTCCCTCTCGGACCTCCAGCAGTTTACGATGAACGTGGTCCCCTGGCACGACGCCGTCCCGCAGTTTGACCTCCAGGTCGGACTCATACAGACCATCGCGTGCGTCGAGGACGAGTTTTTGAGCTGTCATAGTCTGGATTTGACGATTGACACGTTGTACACGGAGTGCGCTTGATTTTTCTTTTTTTTTTCGTCAGCGCGAAGTGGGTTTTGTCTTCTGGACGCTTGCTGTTGTTTGGTGTTTTTTTTTTTTTGTTCCTTTTGAGTTGCGGCTCGTTGTTTTTTCTTCCCTCCACGGACTTCTTTTTTTTCTTCGTTTCCTGACTCTTATTTGCCCCCCCCCCCCGCGTTTATTCGTGCGAACAGTTGCTTTATCGGTCGTTCTCCGTCTCCCCCACCCTTTCCGTTTGTTTTTCTCACCGCGGACTTCTATTATTGTCGTATTTTGAGATTTGGTTGTCGAGCGGTCCCGAGGGGGGGGGGGTGGGTCGGGTAGTTCAGGGGAGGAGTTGGGAGCCCCCTGTCCACCCTCTCTGCGCTCCCTGTTACTTTGGCAATCTCAAAAGGACGACGTCCCGCCCTTCCCCTTTTTTTTTTGGTGCTTTGGCCAAAACACTACTCCACCCCCCTTCCCCACCCACCTCCGTCAAGAAGAGTTTCCGATTCTTGGGTTGTTGTTTTTTTCGTTTTCTTCTGCCGCTTTTTCCATTTCCGCCCATCGACTGTCCTCCCTCCCAGTGTTGTGGGTGGAGGGGGGGTCGACGCAAAGAGGGCCCGAGAATAAAAGCACGGACCCGTCCGGCTCCCACGTGTGAAGCTGAATCGACATTCCCCTCAAAAGTTCGTCGGCCTTTTTTTTTTTTTTTTTTTTTGGCGATTTATTATGCCACATCCTTTTGAGAGTCCATTTTCCCACCGACATGGTCCAGACAACCTTCAAACCCCACTTCCAGTCCTCTGCAAGGAAGGTACCCAGTGAAGTGTGTGAAATTTTCGGGTCGGTTTGGACGGGAAGGATATTCAACGACTTTTGTGCGGCGGTCGCAGGTGGAACAAAATCAGGTAACCCGGTTTCGAGACGGTTGACCCCTACGTAAAAACAAGGCAGTGTCAAAGGGCAAGTTTCGTTTCTGACGTTAAGCATAACCTTCGGGGGGGGGGGGGGGGGGGGGGGGGAAGAGAAAGAGAATCTGGCGACAGTGGGATATTGTAGTGGCGCGGGCCGACGAACCATTGTGGGGCCCAATCTGTATATCCAATGACCGTCGTGAAAAGAAGAAACATCTTCCATCCATTAACTCGGCAGAACAAGGGGGTCAGGGAGACCGTAAATCTTTTCTGAGATGGAAGTCTGTTTTGCTCCCTCTTTTTTTTTCACGTTTGTTTAGGGGGGCTGGGAACACTTTTGCGAACACCGGGGGGGGGGGGGGGGGGGGCAGGCAGAACGCAAAAGCAGAACATACGACGAACACAAAGAGAGAGCGAGAGACTGCTCTGCCCACGACGCAAGTGGGGGACAAACCATTGGGGGGGGGGGGGGGGGAACTCTTTCTTTCCCTCACAAACACACACACACGCACCTCGAATGGGGGGGACGAAAAGGAACGGTTTCAAGGTCAAAAGAACTGGTTGCAACAAACGAGGGTAATCTGGCTATTGTTAAGACTTACTGGGAGAAAATCACCCATCTCAACTCTTGAGGCGGAGCGATCAGGCGTTCGGGTTTTCGGGCGTTCGGGCGTTCGAGCGTTCGCGCGTTTGGGCGTTGGACGATGCTATGATGTGGTCCGACGGAAGGAGTTGAGCGTCCGTGTTTGCAATCTTACATTCATGTTCAACTGCAAGGCAAAGGTGATAAGTAACTTTTTAACGTTGCTAAATTGGTCCCCATCCATCTCCTTGCCACTTTACATTCGTGTTGAGTGAAGTAGGAGAAAAAAAAAAAGAACTGGGGGAAGGAGCAGCGAGGAAATAAACCGTGAATCCAGTTGGTACCAAGCTGTGTAGAGCCCACAAGCCGTTCTGCGCACAGAAGTACTTCTGGCACGATTTTGCACTTTGTCGCCGACGAGAAGCCCTTTCAGCAGTAGAAACGTTCAGTCAGCCAATCATCTTCCCCACCACCAACATGAACAACACCCGTCTCCTTCCAGCAGAAACTGCACCTGGACACTGACACGTGCGCAGGGAAGGGCGTGTCAGGACAACCCTTTGATATGTGAACAGCCCGTCTTGTCTCAGGTCTCCCGTCTCGCAGCTGCAGCAAGCTGGGTTCCAGTTGCTGGACATGGGAAATTGACAGCCCAGGCAGGATGCTGGGGCGCAATGAACGATCCGCGGAGCCGTTGTTCTTCCTCGCTCCACAGACGAACAGGTTTCCCCCCTCATCCTTGGTGCGAGTCCAAACAGCCTTGAGCTCACAAGCAGCGCCGTGTGAACGGAACAGCCTGTGTTGTCTCAGATCTCCCGTCTCGCAACTGCAGCCAGCCGGGTCCGACTCGTTACAGTTGGAGTTTGAAGTCGAAGGATGTGCAGTGTTGTTCAATTGTGCTGTCCGGACTGTGTCCACTTGTAAAAAAAAAAAAAAACTGCCATGGAGATAGATGGCAAGATCGTTGAGCTAAGTGGAAGCAGGGTTGCCGGAGGTCCGCGGGGCGCTTGTGTTGCAACGGGGATATTCGATTTCAGGCTGTCTGCTTCAATGGAAAGATTTCCCCGAAACACACTTCGTATTACTCGGATCCCGCCGTTGATGCTGGCGGCAGAATAGACTTCCCGAAACACACCGCCTCGGGCCGTCCTGCGTACTTCCCATAGTTCTCGATCCGCACGTACCCATTCCGCAGGTAAAACCCCACCGCCCTCGAATTGATCGCCCGCGTCTCCAGCCAGATCGCGCGGTAGCCGATCTCCCGCGCCTCGGCCTCCAAGTGCGCCAGCACCGCCGCGCCGACTCCCGCCGCGCTGCCGGGAACCGCAAACATCCGCTTGACTTCGGCCACGTCCTCCGAGAGCGGACGGAGCGCGCCGCACCCGACCGGGCACGATTCGCGATCGACAGCGACGACGAAACGCGCGCGCGGTACCCGCACGTCTGCGTTGTCGAACGACGCGGTGCCGCTGCTGCCGGTGATGCGCGCGAGCGTTTCGCCGAGTTGGGATAGCAGGGCTTGCGCGCGTGGATCGTCGGGGTCGCAGTGGATGAAGGTCAGATCGGGCATATTATGTTCGCTGGCTGATTCGGTGCAGTTGTCTGGCGGTCTTGAATGGGGCGGCGAGTCGCTGAGAAGGGTGCGCGAAGGGGGTTCGCTGACCGCTTGCTGAGCAAACAAAAGCCAG
Organism: Zopfochytrium polystomum; assembly: GCA_025765615.1. Lineage (NCBI taxonomy): Eukaryota > Fungi > Chytridiomycota > Chytridiomycetes > Chytridiales > Chytridiaceae > Zopfochytrium > Zopfochytrium polystomum. The sequence continues at coordinate 33,915 of JAIVFJ010000291.1, read as the reverse complement.
CCTTGCTTTCGGACTTTCGGACAAGGTTGCCTTTTTCTGAACTTTCGGGCAAAGTTTTTTGGGCAACCAACCCACGTTCACGTTCGGTGGTTCAAAAAACATTTTCTGTGGAGCAGCAGGTGGTTTGGTTAACACCACAGAAACTCCGATAGCACCCAGCTGTTGCAAACAACTGCAGGAACTCTCCCTCGCACCCCGGCGGCGATTGAGTCGGGCCGCGGGCCGTATACTCACTCACACTCTCACTCAACCACACATACACACACACACACGCACACACACACACACAGCTTAAAAGCGGCTGGCGTACCTAGCATCACCCAGCTTCTCGGTCTTGCACGTTGTTGGGCAAGAGAACAAACTAGCGTCTTTTGGCAACTCTGCTGTCACCCAGCATAAGGGAGAGAATGTCACACTGATGGGTACACAGCAGCGGCCACCGCGAAGTAGACGAATCACAGGGTGGGCGACAGCGAAACTAGTGTCCGCCTTCTGTGACTGCAAGTTCCGCCCCCCGATCTCTGCGGGTTCGGGCGGCTCTACATCGCCGCTTCCGAGAGATGCGCATTTATGAGGCGAGAAGAGGAAGGAGGAGGAGGAATGCGTGTGCGTATACTTTTGGAGAACTTCGCAAAAAAGGCGTTGCTCTGATGCTTTCGATTGTTCGCTTTCAGCAAGCTTTCGAATCCCGCCTCTACTCAGTCAACACCCGCACCATCAAACATTACTAATTTTTGAATAGGAAGAGGAAACGAACAATCCATTCCAGACGCTTTTTATCATCATGCTCAACGCGAACGGAGTGGAGGACGAAGCGAGCGTTTTCGTTTTCGGGGGCCGAGCGAGCGTGGAAAAGCAATTCGGTCGTGGCTCGATGCAAATACGCGGTAGGCCTTGTCACCTGACTAACGCCTGACCGTCTTAATTCACAGCGTACCGAGACCAGATGGCATTGTTTGGCGCCGTGTGGAGCGGGCCGAAGAGGAGCTTCTGATTGATAATTTGGAAAGTCAACTCCGCCTGCATCCGTGAAGCCTTCATGCAAGCACCCCCCTGCTGTCTGTCTGTCTGTCTGTCTGTCTGTCTGTCTGTCTGTCTGTCTGTCTGCTTGCTTGTTTGTTTTTCCTGTCGGTTTTCCTGGCCGTCTGCGCTTCAATGATAACTGTCTTGGCGATTCTCTCTGTCTCTGTCCCTGTCCCTGTCCCTCTCTCTGTCCCTCTCTCTCTCTCTCCATCGCGCTGTTCAAACAACAAACAGCAAGCAAACAATCCGCCACTCCGAATTGAGGACCACCGCGGCGATGACAATGACCACGCCGTCCTCAACCCCGACGCCGCCGTCGCCGGCACACCGCGTCGCAACGGCAGAGATCGCCGGAGGCGCGACCGCACCTCATGAACATTCATCAGCAACAACACTAACAGCAACACCAAGAGCAAAAACTCCGACGTCATCGACACCACCGCCAACCTCTTCCGCGAGGCGCAAGTACCACAGCCCGGCGATCCCGCCGCGCAAAGCCTCGTTCGGCGCCGTCGCCGCCGCCATCGCCGCCGCCGCACCGGCTCCCCCCGTTCCCCCCCTTCCTTCACTTTTGCCCAAAACGTCCACCGCTACAACCACCGACGTGCCTCCTACAACAACTTCGACGACGACGACGGCAAGGATCCTCCCGCAAGCGATCCTCAACCACAACAACCACCGCCACCACCACCGATACCAGCAGCATAACCACCAACACAGCCACCACCGCTCCTCCTCCTTCCCGGCGTCGGCAACGTCCACCCCTAACTCGTCCCCGTCCTCCTCCCCCGCCGCCTCGCCCTCGTCCCTCCCAGCCTCCTTCGCCCCAGTCGCCGCCGCCGCCGCCATGCAGTCCGCACTGCAACAGCAACAGGCGAGATGGCGCGCCGCCAAGAAGGACATTCTCGCCTCCGTCGACGACGGCCGCGATGTGGCGGACGCTGGGCGCGGCGTCGTGTTTGGCGTCGGCGGCGGCGAGGCCGGCGTGCGCGAAGTCCACAAGGCGGCAGCGGCGGGTTTGCTGCTGCCGCCCGTGAATGCGCGGGCGCAGCAGCGTTTGCTCGGAGCAAGAGACAAACAAGCTGCGATAAGCAAAGGCGGTCAAACGCAACAGCTGGTGACATGACAAACCTTGTTTTTCTTCTTGTTTATCGATTTTTGTGTCTTTCACACTTTCCAAATTTGGGAAACTTTGTCTTTTTTATGATTTCGTTTTAGTTCCACGTGCCTGTGTCTCCTCCTGCCCACCAATGCTAATGAACCCAAAACTAACCCCAGTAATAACCCTCACAAACTCCCCGCACAAACACACAAACACACAAACACACAAACAACAACAACAACAACAACAACAACAACGAAGAGCCACGAGGACAGCAACAACAACAACAACAGCAACGATAACGATAACGGCTATGACGAAGACGACTTCCGCTACCGCATCGACGGCCGCCTCCACCACACCCCGCTGGACGGCTACTTTGCCGCCGCTTCCGCTTCCGCCACCATTTCCACTGCTCCGGCGACGGCGACGCCCTCGTCGAAAACGAAGCCCCCTTCACCTATCGTCGTCCTCGACGCATCGTCACACCAAGGCCGATGGGCACGCTGCATGGCCCGCGAGTACCCAGGCATCCAGATCGTCGCCATGGTGAGAGTGTAACCCAAAACAGAAAGAAAAAACGCGGCACGACTTTGACGCCTGTTCCTTTTTTTGTTTTGCTTCTGTGATAACAAGGACCCCTCCGTCGACAGCCCCGACACCCCGCCGCTCCCCGCCAACGTCCGCAAAGCGAAAGCCGACCTCAGAGCCAGGCTGCCCTGTTGAGTACTTGCGCCCCTCGACCGCGCTTGCACCCGCCCGAAAGCTGACACCAGCCTCTTTTCATTAAAATTAACAACAAAATACAACAACTCAAAAAGTCGACGACAACACCTTCGACCTCGTCTACGTCCGCGGCGTCTCGCTGAAAATCACAAAAGACGCGAGGCCCGCCGTCCTCGAGGAGCTGAAGCGCGTCGCAAAGGACGGCGGGTTCGTCCAGCTGGTCGAGCCGCATTGGAGGTTTGTGTTTCGGGGTTGGAAATGACCGAACGAGCGTGTGTGTGTCTGACCGAAACGAAAAACACAAAAACCATAGGTTCCGTGGAACCGGCCCTGTCGGTTTGGAAGTGTACCGCACTCGTGAGTTACCTTGGTTTCGCTAGTGGACCTACACGCAAAAGAAATTAACACGCAAAGAAAAAAAAAAAAAAAAAAATGTAAGTCGAACGCGGCTACGTCGCCGCCGGCATGGACCCGGACACCGCCGTCAACCTCGACGCGTACCTCATGGACCTCGGCCTCGTCGACATTGTCGAGGGAAGCCGCGCCGTGCCGGTAAAGTAAAAAACCCACACACACACCGTTTTTTTTTTTTTTTTTTTTTTTTTTTTTTTTGACCCCTTGCAACACACCTAACCTCCCCTCTCTTTAAACTACTCAGATCGGCTGGCGCCCACCAAACCCTTCCCCCTCCCCCGCCCCCTCCCCGCGCGACTTCGAGTGGCCCGCCTTCGTCGCGTCACTCGCCGCCTCCTGGCAGCGCCTCACACACCTCTTCCCCCGCGCGTCCATCGCCGACCTCACCGACCCGGACGCGGACGCGATCCCGGTCGCCGACGAGGGCGAAGACGACGGCGAGAGCGACGACGAGGTGGGGGAGGTGGCGGGCGGCGGCGAGGTGGTGAAGAAGGAGGAGAACAAGAAGAAGCGGAAGAAGTCGGACGCGCCGCCCTTCGGGTTTCGGGTGCTGTTGGAGGTGGTGAGGGAGGAGCTGAGCGCCGCGAGGGCGCATGCGATTTGGTTTTTTGCGTGTGGGAGGGTGGTGAAGTGAGTGTGTGTTGAGGGAAGGGTGAGGGTCGAGGGGAGGTGGACGGAGGTGGGAGGGCGGGGGAGAGGATTAGGGAAATGGATGAGGGTCGGGGGAAAAGATGAGAATTGTTATAGGAGTGCGGATGAATATATACATTTTTTGCAGTAGGTTAGAGTCAAGTCGTTGTTGCCCACCTTGTGTTTTCTCGTCTCCTATCCGGATTGGCGAGGGGGGAAAAAAAAAAAAATAAAGAGTCCGAACTTTCGCACAACCAACCCAATCGACACGATCCACAAAACTAGCCACGGCAAACCCTTCCTCCCATCCAATTTCCAGCCCATCGATCTCAAAACACCGTCCCGATTCAAGCGGCGCTTGCCAGCGCAACGAAGATCTTCGTCCGTCTGCCGACGATCGGATCTCTTTGCCTCTGCACGGCGCAGCCACGGAAAAACGCGATCGCGGATCGCCTCGCTGGTGAAAAGAGAGACCGGCACCAAATGAATACCCGCACGCACCCTTGTCTTTCCCACCTGCACAACCTCCGCGCGACGCGTTTTCCGCCCACTTTGGCCAACCGCCTCTTGCTTTTTCAGGCCTGTTCCAATCTTTTTTCACAGGAAAAAAACTCTGTGGGGGCCATGAGCGTCTACATCGTCGCATCCCTCGATTGTAAAAACATCGTGTTCGTTCTCCTCAAGATGCACCTTCCCCACCTGACTGCTCTTAAAAAAAAAAAACAAAAAAAAAAAAAAAAACAAATAGCAGCCGCTTTTGCAAACACTGCAAAGCCAAGGCTCATCTGGATCCGTCGGTGTCGGTGTGCGGGGCGCGCTTCTTTTGCGATGAATGCAAGAGGCCGAGTAAATTGGACGGGTCGTATATGTTGCCTGTGAGTGGTTTTTGAGGGGCGGAGATGCCAGGCTGAAGATTACTTGCTCCCACGGGGTAGATGGTTCTAGCACGAGGCGCGGAGTCGGTCAACTGCATTGCATATGACAGCGTTGTCAGTAACCTGATCGGTGAGAGTTTTTCTTCCTGCTGGCGTGGAAATCCACGAGCAGCTCAACTCATCAAGGCACCCCTGCTTCCCCCCAAATAGGGTGTTCTGCTTTCGACTTTGACCAGGTATGCTCTCTCTGTTACCGGCTTTTAGCTGCTTCTTTGTCTTTGGTAATCCTTTGCCCGGTCCCGCAGTTGCGATTCGAGTTTCCGTACGTGACGGGCGCCTTGGAACAGTCCTTGCGAAACCAAATGTGCAAGGTCGGGCTTGGGAACGAGAGGGAGCAATTGGTTAGTGAATTGCTTCGCCCCCCCCCCACTTTATTCTTCGTTTCTGCGGTCTTTTGTAAGGCAAACAAACTGCTCAACATGTGCCCTTTCAAACTTTGCTCAGAAAACAGGTCTTGAGAAGGACAGGATTGTGTCCTCCATGGAAATCCTCAGAAGCTCCTTTCTGCCCCTCGCCGACGAGCCAGCGATAGCAGAGGTGCTGATACGGATCCGCCAAGCTTCTTCTGAGAAAAAAAGATCGCCGGCAACAAATACTACGGAGACAGATTCTGGCGTGTGAAAAACTTTGTTTTCTAGTTAGTTCTTTCTACCGTGCGATACCCATCGTAATCCATGACATCCTAGCGTCCTGAGGGCACCCCAAGTTGGCATATTTTTTTTTACTCCGCTATCCCTGTCATCGTTCTGGAGCTTGGCGTTCGGAAGGGGGGGGGGGGGGGGGGGGGGGGGAAGTTCGCAGCGCTGTTTGGTCTTTTTAGTGACGCCGGAGCGACGGTGAGGCCTTTGAGAAGCGGCGGGTTCTGAGCCGTTTTTCCGGTTGATGTTAGGTTTGTTACTGTCAGACCGCCCTCCCCACCATTTTTGCTCTCAGCGTGATTTTTCTAATCCTCTCCTGTCATGCTGGTATTGGTTTCATTATCTCATCTTCCCTGGCACCATACATCACTGATGTCTCCTACTTTGGAACGGCCATTGCCCTCACCTTATCTTTTGCTCAACGTTCCATCCTCCTGCAAAATATTTACTGGCCTGCTGAGCCCAATATGAGAAACTCCCTGACTTGCAAAAATAGTACAACTCTCGTTCCTCATGTGACTCCACCTCACCCCACGAAGCCTAATGGTTTGGTGACTGGAATGCCATCACTGGCCCCCTTGACCACTCCGCCAGAGCCTCCACACCTCTTTCCTGCCACAGGTTCCTTCCTACCCTCTCCCCCGAAAGGCTTTGTTGATTCCATTTGACACCTGCACCCAGACTTACCTCTTACACACACACTGGTTATTCTCTCTGGCCTGGTGAGGCAGAGGTCTGTCTTCTGCCTCACCAGGCCAGAGAGAATAACCTGTCTTAGAGCAAGGAAGGTCAATACCCACTCTCACACACAAGGAAGACACCAAAGACAACCTACAGGTATTAGCATGAAAGGAAGAGGGTCTGAACCCAGGTGTAGCCCCTTCTTGAATTGAGTTGGAACTTCTCCTGGGAGTGAGACAAGTTGTGTCTGGTTCTGTTAAGTGGAAAACAGTTCTGGTTTAATTCAACAGACACCTCTGCACGCTAACTGTTCCTTGTGTTTGCCGTGTGTCCAACCCCCTCCAACTTAGGGCTTGTCTTTGACAGAGAGGGAGCTTTGCTCCATGGTGTCAGTAACAGGGCAGGACAGGACAAGGCAGACAAGGAACTGAGAGGAGTGATGATTGTATTGGAAACAATAATTCACTTGAGGGATGGGACAAAACTTGTTGCAGGCATTATCTGGCTTCACTACACAATGGAACTCCCCTCACACCAACAAGCAAGAGCCACTTGTCACCCATGTCCTGCTGAGCCCCCTGACGTTCACTGAGCCCACTATTGCCTTTCACAATCTTGCCATGGTCAGTAGCCTAATCTGATTTATCCCTATCCTCTGACTTTATTCACAGCTGTTCCCCTCTCTTACTCTGACCTGACTTACTTCTGTAATTTCTTGTTTCTGTGTTTTCCCCTTCTCCTTTGATCATTGTGGCTTTATGTGTGGTGGAGATGCCTGACAACCCTGTAAGTCTGTAGTGCATGGGGTGGGTTTGCTGAGATGATACCTGGATGTAGTCTTAACAATTCACTGTTGACAGCAGCCCGCCGCCGACCCCACGCCGCCGCCGCCGAGAGTACTTGTCTGATCTCGCCGACGGCGCAGAGCCTATCGCCGCCTGGCACAGCCTGGTCGATCCCGCCGCCATCGCCGAGCTGCACGGCGAACACCTCGGGCCCATGCTCCGCACCATGTTCCGCGACCCCAAAGTCCGACACTGGCGCTGCGGCCGCGTCGCACCAGCCGCTGACGACGCCGTCAGCCCGCTGCGGCACGACGGCGACTGCGCGCCGCCCGGCGGCTGGTTCGCGCTGCTCGTCGACGCGACGATCGTGGCGTGGTGCCGCGCAAAGATGGGCCGCAGCCTGCTGGACGACGGCGTCGGCGGGTACCACTCGAGCGCGGCCATGCCGCTCATGTTTTCGAACCAATGCGGGCAAGTCCTCGAGCGGACGCGGCGGGACGCTGCCGCCGTGTTGGTGGACCGCGAGGTGTTTGACCCTCGCCACGGGCGGCGCGTACGACGGGCAGTACCCCTTTAGGGTGGAACCGCTCGACGACGAACGGCGGCGGCGGCGGCCGCGCAGCAAGAAACGGTTCTTTGTCCGTTACGAGGCGGCTTTCTCGCGGTCGTCGGCTGACCCTGCTGAATGCTACGTCCCGGCCGACCTGTGCCCCGGCGGCGGGCGTTGTTCGTTCTGCGCGGACGCCTCGGCGGACTCTTACTTTGATTGGAGCGGCCGCACGGTGGAAGCCGTCCGCCGGATGGAGGATGATAGGGCGCCGGCGAGCGACCGCGCGGAGGCGAAACCGTTTGACGGCTCGTGGGCGGTGGAAACGATGTCGAGGCACTGCGCGCGGTTTCTCGAGTCGGAGGCCGGCGACGGCGGGAAGACGGTGATGTTGTACGGCGTTTCGGAGCAGTTTGACGCGGGGTGCTGGATGACTTCCCACGCCACGTGTACGCCCTGGCGGTCGGTCGAAGGACGGGGCGGCTCATGGGCGTCTTTTCATGCTATCGGACGGGATGCGGGCCTTGATGAATAGGTTTTTTGCGCTTGGTGCAAACAGTTAAATGCTGATCAAATGGGGAAAAACGGGAAAAAAACGACGTATTCGTGTAGATGGACTTTCAATGGCAGGAGCGCGAGTTTCACGCCTCAGGGAAGCCGGAAGAAGGTGGGGAGAAAAGCGGGACGATGCTGTAACGGCGCCTTTCAAGGGCATTTTTTTTTTTTTTTTTTTTTTTTTTTTTTTTGGGTGCGGGCGCCGGATTGTTGGATTGTTGACTTATACGCGGTGCGTATCCCCTCTGCCGGTCGAACAAAAGGGTGGTAAGTAGAAAAAAATTTTTTTTTAAAAAAAACTCACCCAGATCAATCCAATCAATTGCCGTCGTACTTTTATTGTTTCCCATTGCTGGCGCCAATCCATGGCAGCAACTTAATACTCGTCTTCAGGCCTGCACCTGGCCTGCACCCAAGGGCTTGAAAGGCAATGGGTTGGGGAGTGGAATGGAGGGGACTAGTCGCCTGCTAAAAAAAAAAAAAAAAAAGCTCTGCAAACTTTTATTCGGAAAGGAACGCGTAAGTTCGGCCCGAGCCGTTCATTGTTTCGCCTGTCTGTTTGCCTTGCTCACATAAATTGCCGGCCGCCCCTCCCTGCCTGGGAAAAGAGGGTATTGTCACGTGATTTGAGGCTCTTTGGAGTCCACCACGCAAGCAAGCGTCGGAAGCGACCGCGCAGGTCGGAAGCGACCACGGAGACAGACAGACGGAGAGCGAGATGTAACAATGCAAATGCACGTAAAGAGAAGAAGGAAACAGATAGGACAGATCGGAGACAAAAGCGGCAGGCCGTAGCGGCCCATCCATGCTCGCTTTTCTTTCTTCGATTTCTTCCATTTTTGGCGTCATTGATTGATTGCCCAGCAGCGAGAGAGAGAGAGAGAGAGAGAGAGAGAGAGAGAGAGAGAGAGAGAGAGAGAGAGAGAGAGAGAGAGAGAGAAGAGATACATACAAAGAGAGCCATAGAGACAGAGAAAGACAGACAGGCAGAGAGCATCGATTCATGCGGCGGTCGCTTTCGTTTTGCCTCCACTCTCTTTTTGCTCCCCTTGCTTCTTCGTCATTTGTTCGTTGGTTCGTTCGTTCGTTCGTTCGTTCCTTGCGTCGTTCGCCTCGTTTCGTTTCGTCTTCGTCAAAAAGGGACTCACTCGACTCCTCCAACTACTACACTTCGCAGGCACCTGCCCCCCCGCCTACAACTTACTACCCACCGTCAAAATCAATCTATACATCGCATCTGTCATCAACCTATCGAATCTATAACGTCGTCAATCAATTGATTTCGACTGAATAGGATAACGGGCATACCTCAGCAACGCACGGACTACTGAAACGATAGACACGATGACAACCACCACCAAGCCGTCCTCGCGCGGCACCCCTCGCCGCAGCCTCCTCACCTCGGCCACCGCCACGCTGCTAGCCCTCGCCGCCGCCGCTTTCACCGCAACCTCGGGGGCCACGGCCCTCCGCACCACCCCCGGCAGCACCGCCAACAACCTAATCAACGCCGTCGCCCCCGTCGACCCTCACCACCCCCTCCGGGTCCTCGCCCGCCGCCAAACGGCAGGCACCATCACAATCACCCTCGCCGCGGACCCCGGCCAAAACGGCGGGCAAGGCATCAACCAGCTCCGCTGCGACAACGGCAAGCTCACCGCCACCGTCAACCTCCAGGTCTCCACCAACGTCAACGGCATCCACGACTACCAGCCCATGGGCGAAACCGGCCTCCCCACCATCGACATGTCCTTCTTCGTCAACGGGAACCCGGCAAAGGGCCCCTTGGCCGCGCCGAGCACGTTTAACGTGGGCAAGAGCGAGGTGGTGCAGAACAATGTGTGGAGGTTCACGCTGTGCGACGACTGCCCGCACCCGGGGGGCATTATACAGTTCGATAGCTGTACCCAGGGAGCCGCGCTGCCCGCGGTGTCGGCGGCGTTTGCGACGACGAGTTTTATCAATGGGCAGGGGCTGCCGAACGGCGCGGACGGCGGGCCGCCGGTGCCGGCCGTGTCGGGCGTGCCGACGCTGGTGAACAAGCTGCCCGCGGCGTTCGTCGCCGCGAACGGTGGAGGAGGCAACGCGGCGCCGAACCCGCAGCCGGCGACCACTACCACCGCCGCCACCGCCCAGCAGCAGCAGACTACGACTGGGAACCCCGCGGGCGGCCCGTCGACCGTGTTTACGACCGTCTTTGTCACGTCGACGGTCACCGTGCAACCGACGCAGCCGCCTACGACGACGACGACGACGGCTGCGGGGAACAATTTGGGCGGCGTTGGCTCAACGACGACGACGACCGTCTTCACGACCGTGTTTACGACCGTCACGGTGCCCGCGCCGACCGCCACGCCGACCGGCACCGGAGCAGGAGCTGGAACGGGAACAGGCGGCGGCGCCGGGGCTGTTGGGAACGCCGGCGGAAACAACGCGGGGGCGAACGCGGGTGCGGGCGGTGCTGCGGGTGGTGCGGCGGGCGCGGGCGCGACCGCGACGACGACGGGGGCGCCGACGATCACGACTGTGACGATTACCGTCGCGCCGACAGTGTCGCTGATCGTTGTGACGGTGTGAAGTGGAGGTTGCTTTTCTTCGTTTATTCTTCTTTTTGTGGTAAACACTGTTCCCCTTGGTACCTTTGGCCGCCACCGACTTTTACTTCTCTTTTCCCGTCCTCTCCCCCCCCCCCCCCCCCCCCCCCCCCGCGGGCTAAACATATCGAGCGCGAGGAAGAGGCGAATGCGTCTCCCTTTTCTATTCCTTTTTCCTCTTTCTCCTGTTTCGGCGATGTATGTGTGTATGCGAAAGAACCCCCACCCCCCCCTTCCATCCCCTCGCGTCTATAGTCGAGTTTCTGTTTTCTTTGGGATGGACTGCTCTGATATGAAGATACACGGGGATGGGCACCACGCGCTCCCCCTTTAAAAAGCGATATAAACACCAGTGGCGAAAAGAGTCGGAATAAAAGAAATAAAACTCTTGCTCCGTACCTTGTTCATATTTCAAAAACAAGCCACTTTGCCTTTTCCCACTTTCACACCGTACCCTTCTTCTTACCACCCTTCTTCACAGCGCCTTCTCGTACACGACAAAGCCCTCCCTCCCCGACGACCCCGCCGCAGCAACCGTCGACGCCACGAAGCCGAGCTTGTCGCGGAACAACGACACCACGGCGTCGTCACCCGCCGGCAGCTCCGCGAGGATCGCCTTGACTGCGGGGCGCTTGCCGCCCACCTCGGCGGTGCAGACGGATACCACGTGTTCGAGGAGCTGGGTGGCTGGCGTGACGGGAGGGGTGGGTTAACAGGGCACATACACCGAAAAAAAAAAAAAAAATTAAACAAAAAAGCAGCGCTCACCGATCCCCAGCCGCCTGTACTTTTCCAACACCCCGACTCCTTCCACCCACACCGTCGCGGACCCCGCATCAGCAGTCGCAGCCGCCGCAGCACCTTTCTTCGCGGGCTTCGACGCCGCCGGCTCCGCGACCACCTTGCGGCACACGACAGCGCCGACGGGCAGATCGTTAAAGTAAGCGACCTTGCAGAGGTCGGCGGGGGTCGGGGCGGACGAAGAGGACGAGGTGGTGGATTGAGTGGCGAAGGAGGAGGCGGCGGCGGCGGCGATGGAGGGGGTGAGGTGCGGGGAGGGCGTGGAGGACGGGGAGGAGGAGGAGGAGAGGATGAGGGCGGGGACGGCCTTGTTGTTGGGGGTGATGTCGTCGAGCTGCGTGCGGTGGTGGCGGGCGGCGCGCGTCGTGGTAAGTGGGGCCATCCTGATCTATGTGGGAGTTTCTCGTTATTTTTTTTTTTTTTTTCTCTTTTGTGTGGGATTCGTGACAAGGTGGACGTTGATCGCTCAGACCACAGACATGGCCATCAGCAAGAGACCGAGACCGGACGACGAGGACGACCACGACCACGGCCACGACGACGGTGGTAATGCCGTCGATGCCGGCGATCGACGCGCGGATGCTGCGGGCGAGGCGCGCACCGTGGATGAAGACAGCAATGGCGGCGATGGCGATGGCGATGGGGATGTGCGAGTGCGGGTTGGCGGCGGCGGTGGCGATGCCGGCGGTGCCGGCGACGACAATGACGGCGACAGCGACGACGACGACGACGTCGGACCAATGCCCGCGTCGGCGACCGAGATCGACGCGCAGGCGGGGCGCAAGCGGAAGCGCGCGCGAGGTGCGCCGTCCTCTTTATTATTCTCATTCCTCATTCCGGACACTAACTCCCCGCACAAATAAAACCACAACCCACCAGTCCTCCACCACGAGCGCCTCTTCCTCGCGCGCCTCCCGAACGCGGACATGTACGAGCGCTCCCTCATGCACCGCGACGTCGTCGCCTTTGTCGCCGTCACCCCGCACCCCTCCGACTTTGTCCTCACCGCCTCCGTCGACGGCCACGTCAAGTTTTGGAAAAAGACCGACAGGGTCGGCGTCGAGTTTGTCAAGCACTATCGGGCCCATTTGGGACCGGTCGTCGCGGTCGCCGCGTCCTGTGATGGCGCGCTGTTTGCGACGGCCGGCGCGGATAAGGCGGTCAAGATCTTTGATGTGGTGAATTTTGGTATGTGTGTGTGGAATTTTTTTTTTTTTTTTTTTCTGTTGGAAGGGGAGTTTTTCGCTAACGTGCGAGGCGCTTGCAAAAGATATGATTAATATTATAAAGATTTCGTTCTTGCCAAATGCGCTCTGCTGGTGCTTCAAGAAGGGCGACCCAAAGGTGCTTCTTGCTTGGTGAGTTTTCGTTGCACGCCATTCACTTTTAATTCTCATCCTTTATCCCCACCAAAGCTCCGACCTCGAGTCCCCCAACATCCACCTCTTTGACGGCCGCGACACAAACGCCGACGCCGGCAGCGCCAACCCCACCGCCGACGACGACGACTCCACCGTGCCACCCGTCCTCCGCACAACCGTCCCCGCCCCGCGCAAAAACGACCCGCCCCTCGCCACCGCGGCGTCCGTCCACACCGCCCCCGTCCACATCATGCAATACAACCCCGTCGCCCACACCGTCGTCAGCGTCGACGCTGGCGGCATGGTTGAGTATTGGTGCCCGGACCCCGACGCGGGCTTCCCCACGCCGAAACAGCCGCACGTCGCGTGGGAGTTCAAAGCGGACACTGATTTGTACGAGTTTAAAAAGGTGTGTGCGTGTGGTCATATTATCAACTTGCGGATAGGTGATAAAAACTCAACCTCGTATTTGTTTCAAACAACCTTCCTCGGGGCGTGCAGTGCAAAACGGTCCCCACCACCCTCACCTTCTCCCCGGATTTCACCAAATTCGCCACCTTCGGCTTTGCCGACCGCCACGTCCGCGTCTTTGGCTTCCGCTCGGGCAAGCTGCTGCGCAAGTACGATGAGTCGCTGACCGTCGTGTCCGAGATGCAGCAGGCCGGCACCGCCGTCCACACCCTCGACGACATGGAGTTTGGAAGGCGACTCGCTGTTGAGAGGGATATTGAACGGCTGAAGGGCGGCGGGCAGGGGAGCACCGCGAATGTCGGTGAGTGTTTCGCGCAATGGTTGAGATTTATCCTGTCCACATATTTACTCACACCGATGAAAAACAGTGTTTGACGAAACAGGCCACTTTATCATCTACGCGACGCTGCTCGGCATCAAGATCCTTAACATTGAGACCAACCGAGTCGCGCAGCTCGTTGGCAAGATGGAGAACCAGCGCTTCATGAACATTGCGTTGTACCAGGGCGCGCCGAAGAAGAAGAATTTGGTTACACTGGTGCGGTGGTTTTTCCTTTCTTTGCCTCCTCCCTTGGCATCTAAAACGAAATTAGGCAATGGCGTCGTCTGACAATAGTGTCATCCGTGAGAGCGAGGCAAGCGATCCCACCATCTTTGCTACTGCTTTCAAGCGGAATAGATTTTACATGTTTTCGCGCCGAGAACCAGACTCGTGAGTGTGATCGGTTTTTTTAATTTTTTGGTTTTTTCCCCCCGATTTGTTTAGTATTCCTTTTGCTGTTTTCTGAATCAATTACGCAATCTTCCTTCCAACCTTCACAATATCACCAGCGACCCGGCCGCCGGCGCCTCCAGCACCGCCTCCCGTGACGTCTTCAACGAAAAGCCCTCCCGCGAAGAGCAAACCGTCGCCGCCATCTCCTCCACAACTCTCAAAGCCTCCCTCGGCTCCCAAGCCGTCCTCCACACCTCCATGGGCGACGTCCACATCCGGCTGTTCCCCGAGCACGCGCCGAAAGCCGTCGAGAATTTTGTCGGGCTCGCGAGGAAGGGGTATTACGATAATGTCATTTTTCATAGGGTCATTTCGGGGTTTATGCTGCAGACGGGGGATCCGTTGGGCGATGGGACGGGTGGGGAGAGCCTTTGGGGGAACGATTTTGAGGATGAGTTTGTGAGGTGAGTGGAGTGGATCGTTGCGATTGTAACTTGTTCCTTTTTATGCGGTTTCTGGTTGACCTTGTGGCCTGTCTAACGTTCTCCGCCTTTTTTTTTCCCTTTTTTCCGATGTATCTGCATTCTAGGGCACTGAAGCACGACCGGCCCTTCACCGTCTCAATGGCAAACTGCGGCCCAAACACAAACGCAAGCCAGTTCTTTATCACCACTGTCCCCACAGTTGAGTGTGTGCAACCGCACGCCACCTCCCATCGTCCTCCTATCCTAATAATGGTATGTGAACTAACCATCCTCTAACACAATCTAGCCCTGGCTGGACAACAAACACACCATCTTTGGCCGCGTCACGGCCGGCATGGACGTCGTGACGCGCATCGAAAAGGTGCGCGTCGACAAGCAGGAGAGGCCGGTCGAGGACGTCAAAATTTTGGGCATTGAGGTGCGGTGAGGTGTTGGGGGAAGGGCGGGTGCGCTTGAATAAAAAATTGGTTGTGGAAGTGATCCCAGAGGGTGGTTTGGTACTGGTTTTGAGTAGAAAGAAACAGCTCGGTCAGCTTTGATGATCAGGCTTCCAGAGACCTCGCACTTTGTTTGAGCTCTGCTGCAACATTCACCTCTATCAAGACTGTGTGGCTGCCATTCGCCAAACATTCAACAATGCCTGCCCATCCAGCTCGATTGATGATTTTGAAAACAGATGGTCAGGGCTGCAGCTACGCACAGACACTCAAAGCCCCTTGCGTCACCAAGACCTGAATTCTTATGTGCGTGAGATTGAGCCACTTCAGCGACTGTTCATCCAAGGTCATGGCCAAAACCAACTTGGTGAGTTTGTACGCAAACTGCAGAGCAAACTGCACACAGACCTTGCACACGGCTCAGCTCATAGTCATTTTGGACCATTTGTGGAAGCACTTCAAAACAATGACCCCCGCTTCAACAATCTACAGAATATCATGGATGAGCTTACTGCTGTCTTGACTGCCCTTGAGGCAGATGAAGAGGAAGACTGTAGGAACCGCTGCAACAACTGCAACTGGCGTCAGCTGGGCAACAACCACTGTGACAACCATGACGGAAGTGACCACATCCAAGGAGGTTGCAATGACCTTGAGCAAGCAGAACGAAACAATCGCCAAGGAAGCAACTACAGGAACGATGACAGCGGGGTCGCAAAATCCACGACAACCACAACTGCTCTTGCTCCCCTCGTTGTGGGGATAGGCCACACTAGTGGTGTGGTTACCACAAGGCATACGTTCACCACATGGAAAGAGACTGTTGTGACCACCGCAAGCCAGGAGTCACCCATAGGCTGGAGCCAAAGGCTACCTCAATCCATCGAGGTCTTGGAAGAGTTGAAGGCACTGGGTGCGAGTTCTGTGCAGAGATTCCAAGCTTGGCCACCAACGCACACACGCACAAGTCTGAGCACTGCCTGCACATGCACCGAGCCAATGCCATCTAAGCCATGCTCCAAGCGCAGCACTTCACACCAGCTCAACCAAACCATGCTTCAGCCTCAGCAACTGTGGCTGTACCGCAAGCAAGTCTTGTTCCTTTCTCTGGATTTCACCCTCAACCTGCTACAGGAGGGCCCTCTGTTTCTTCTTCTTCTCAAATAAACGGTCCCGCTCGCTTCTACTTCTTTGTTAACACATTGATTGCGTTGATTTTGAAGAGCAACTCTTCCCCACTCGTCGAACACTATTTGTACAGGCAGACAACCTCAGTCTTAACACTCAGCAATTTGAGGCCTACTGTATCAACCATCAACCTCCCATTGTCTTTCAGCCTTCTGTCCCTTATGCCAAGGAGGGTGATGGTGTTGCAGAAAAATTCTCACTGAAGAGAAAATGTGGGACGACCTCGACATTGCATCAACTCCAACGACTATCACCTTTATGCATGACAAAACGTCAATTGAACTCAGCGACAGCAACTCAAGCTGGTATTGATCCACACTCATGAAAATTCAATACCTCACAACACAAACTCAATCAGATATCGCATTTGCAACAAATGTACTCTCCCAGTTCCAACTGAAGCCACACCAGTGCCATTGCAATGCACTCCACCACCTGCTTTGTTACCTCTGAGGCACCTGGGACAACAGATTATTCTACAGGCAAAGCCACAAGCTGCTACGGCTCTTCACAAACAACACCCTTGAACCAGCTGCATACGCTGATGCATCCTATGGGGGCGAACCTGGAGACCGCACATCGCGCACTGGATATATGTCTTCTTCCTCATGGGCGCTGCTGTCTCTTGGGTCTCACGCAAACAACATCGAGTATTGCTATCCTCCACAGAGGCAGAATACTACTCACTTTCTGAAGCCTTCCAAGAAGCACAATGGCTCTTAGCCGTATTATCAGAGTTGCAACTCCCCGCACAGCGGCCACTACCAATCCTCGAGGACAATCAATCTACAATCGCACTACTGCTCAACCCTCTCACACATGCTCGCACAAAACACATCGACATACATGCTCATTTCCTCTGAAAAGGCATAGCCACTGGAGAGATCACTGTACGCTACATACTGACCAGCAACCGGATCGCAGACATTCTCACAAAACCACTCTCGGCATCTCAGCACCAGCGACTGACCTCACTACTTGGCTTCCAACCCTGCTCCAACCTTTCGAACACCCTTCCGGACAGGCAACATTCCCCTGACTCGAGCTGGGAACAGGACAGACACTTCCCGCCTCCCCACCTCCTTTGTAGACAACTGCTCCACCTCCCATAGGTACAGAGACAGATGTACATTGTCTGTCCCTGGCAGTCACTCAAAAATCCTCTGCCACACCCCAAGGGTATCCCCCTCAACTGGGCCAGCAGCACAGCTGGTGGGCTGAGAGCAGGAAGACGATGAGGAATCTTGTTGGGAGGACTTCTTTCCTGGGCCTGGACGTCGCTTGGCAGTCCTTCACC
Organism: Zopfochytrium polystomum; assembly: GCA_025765615.1. Taxonomy (NCBI): domain Eukaryota; kingdom Fungi; phylum Chytridiomycota; class Chytridiomycetes; order Chytridiales; family Chytridiaceae; genus Zopfochytrium; species Zopfochytrium polystomum. The sequence continues at coordinate 16,530 of JAIVFJ010000291.1, read as the reverse complement.
CTAAAGACTCAGACTTGGATACTTATGATTGATTAGTGACGATTCTGGCGCACATCTTTTTGCGAGGCAAAACGATCTGGATGATCAAGTCACTGAGTTTTCTTAATTCATCAGGGTCGTCGACGAAATCGCGCCGTCGTCGCCGCCGCTTTTCGTCAGCAGGACCAGCTTCAGCGCGCCGCGGGCGGGTCCAGACGTGCAGCGGCGGCGATATTTGCGGCAAGCTCGTTTTACTTGGCGGAGGTTCCGGTTGCCGACGGCGACGGCGGCAATCGTCGCAGGCGCGGTGGTGCTGGCGTCACCGGGCGGCGATGACAAAGACGCCATTCGCGGCCAAAGCGAGGAGGAACGATATTGTGGTGCAGTCGACAACTTTTTTTAGCGAGGTTGAACGTCGCGGACCCCGGGTCGATGGAGGATCTGAATCGAAGCGGGCTTGACGTCCGGCACCACCATCCGGCACCACCACGACCACCACCGTGACGACAGGAACAGGTGGCGGCACAGCGACCACCACCACCACCACAACGGAACGGGCGCGGCGACGAACGGCCGGCCCCGGACGGCGGAGGCGGCAATGACAATAACATGAGTAAAAAGCTGCGCCTCTCTCTCCCCGTGTTTCTCGGCGTCGTGGTCGCGGCCGCCGTCATTTTGCTGCTGCTGATCTTTGTCCTGGTCATTTGCCTCCGCCGGCGCTCGAGCGCTGCGGCGGCCGCGCGCCGCCAGCAGCAGGAGCAAAAGGCGTTCAACGCCGCGGCCGCGGGGTACCTCAAGCAGACGCAACTGCAGCAGATGCTGATGCAGTCGATGCAGCAGCAGCAACAGCAGGGGTTCCGCGTCGCCGGTAGCGCGTCGGCGGATTTGGCGGGCCCGGTGTTGAGGAACCCGTTCCCGTCGGCGGCGTCGGCGGTGGCGGCCGCCGCCACGTCTTCTTGGTGGCGGCGGCGGTGGTGGTGCGAGGAGGCTGCCGCCGGCAGCAGCAGCAGCAGCAAATGGCGTCGGCGGCGGCTGCGGGCGTGTTTGCGGGCAAGGGCGCGACGGACGCCAAGTCCGGTCTTGTTCACGACATCCCGACCATGTCGGACGAGGTCCACCTGTACCCTGGCGACGTTGTGCAAGTGCGCGCTCAGTTTGACGATAACACGACCACAAGAGGCGAGCGCGTTCCCAATGTCGTGTTTGGGGCCGGTCGGGGCGTTTTCTTCTTCCGATGCTGGAGGGGCGGGGAGTTGGGGAGACTAGGTGGTCGCGGCGGCGGGCAGCGCGACAGAGTATTCGGGGGGGGGCACGGTCGGGCGGTGGACGAGCAGCGTCGTGCGCGAAGGTGGGGGGCCACAATGGACGGTACGATAATAACCGCGGGACGGTGCACACCGAGTCGCAGGGGACGATGTCGTCGTACGTGGCGTGACGCAGTGGCTAGTTCTGTCTGTTTATCTGACTCTAGCTTTCTCTCTCTTTCTCTCTCTTGTGTTACCCATGCTTACCGCGTATGACCCTTGTGTTTCTAAATCCCTTTTTTATTTTTTTTTTATTTCCCCCTCTGCCCCCTGTTTTCGTTTGTCCCCGTCCTCCAGGGATACGTAGGGGTGGCCATGGTGGTATCCGGTGTCCGGTACCCGTCAGACTACTCCGTCATGCAATAATGTTTGTTGCAACCAATATCGCAAGGAGGAGGCGGGGAGATAGATTGATGGACGGGATAGACAGACAGGCAACCAGAGGGACAGATACGCAGAGAGGCAGAGAGACAGGCAGACTGTGAAAAATAAAAAACCCCAAAGCAAAAACGAAAACGACGGAGGACGAACCAAAGAGGTGAGCGCCGATCGACCCACGCCCGATCGCCTTCCTCCTCCGCCCCCCCAAAGCAGGCGCTTTCCTCGGATCCGCTCCGCCAAGGCTGCGGATGGATCCATCATCGATTCTCTCGATCCTCAGCGATGTGGCGACGGCGGGCGGCGTAAGGCAGTCGATGCGCCGCACGGGCTTCCAATCGCGATGCCAGCGGGCTGGCCAAGACATGGATTGTCGGCTGCAAACCCCTTCTCCTCGGGGCGGCTGGCCGGCCAGCTTCATTGTACGTGCTCTGTTGTTTATGGACCTGTTCTTTCTCCTGCCGTTCGTAATGATCGGAAATGCTGCTGACCACGCACTCCACTTCACTCAGAACGACATTCACGACGTCGATGTTGTGGGACAGGCTCCCATGTAAGGTTTCAAATTGATAGGTCAATACCGACAATTATCGCGACATTTGTGTCACGAGACCGTCTATGGCGATAGCGATACAGGGCTAGTGACGAGACAGCCACCTTCCCCCCCCTCCCTAAGCAAGCACATTTCGTTTGTGCTTCACACCAGATCTGGACCATGGCGTTAATGAAGCAGCAAACCACAAGAGGTGCAACGGACACGCCGTCACTGCAAGCCCTCCTTTGGGGCAGTGTTGCCTTTGCTAGTTCCCCTCTGACATTATGAATAGTGTTTGTGTCAGGATCGTCAGCAATGCGCTACATCCGCTTCAGGAAGGAGACTCTGTCAAGAGTGTCCATGCTGCTAACTTTATTCAATTTCAACATGCTTCAAAGAAACTTCTGAATAGTAGCTGTTCCGGTGCTAAAGCTAACGCAAACACTCTCCTTGAAACAATCTCACCCTCCCAATGCCCTGTTTTCCAAATCTCTCTCTTCTCTTATTGCCTCCCAATCTAACTGTGATTTCCATTTCACCGTATCTGTGATTGATTGTGCTTTTGAAGAATTATGGCGAGCCACGTGAATTCCTGGACTGTGGTTTTTGAGCTTGGCAATACTGGAAGGAAGATTGAAGTTCCTGCCAGCACTGGCTTTGACGATCTGCACCAGCTTGTGGCTTCACGCTGGAATATTACTGGTCCTATTGAATTGGTGTACGTGGACTCTGCAACTGGTGGTAAAATGATCCTTGATGTGAAAGACGACCTGGCAAGCCTTCTTTCTCAGAACTTCAAGTGGAAAGTAAGTTTACTTCTCATCTGCTTTTTCATTTCTTTCTTAAAATTTTTAAGGTGCTTGCTGAGCCAGTTTTGAACCCTTCTGGAGCAACCCAAACTGTTCCAACTGCATCACCTGCAGCAAGCACAACCACTGCTGCTGCTGCTGGTGGTGGGAATAGCACTGTTCCAGCTGCTCACTCTCCTGGAGCAACCCACACTGCTCCCACTGCATCTGGAGCTGGCACAACCACTTCTCCTGCAGGTAATGGTGATAACTTTGATGAGAGCCTGGTGCCTGACAAGGGTGGGTCGTGAAGTTTAGGAATGATCATCAGAGACTAACCTGTGTTGTTTCCAATTCTCCATCAGATAAGAGGATGGGGTTGATTCCAAGAGATTGGGAGTGTGAGCCCAGTGTTCAAAAGCATCCTTTCATTATTAGGTCTGGGCTGCATGTTTGTTCCGACAATCATATCTGACCCTCCAACAGCCACCGCCAGGCATCAGAAACGGTGTTTGCGAAGGACCTTTTCCATGAAATGGAGAAAGCTTTGGGAAGAACAGTGCCACTGAATGATTTCAACAAAGAGACCAAAAGGAGCGGTCTCCAGACTTTTTGGGATGCAAAGTGCCAAGCTTTTGGCCAGAAGTGGGATGTCAACTTCATGTCAGGCTTGTATCACTCTTCAGTTATTATTCTGCTGTGTTCTGATTTGAGCATGAAGCGGATGCTTGAGGCTGACAAAAAGCTGGACAATTGCTTGTTGGAGGTGAGCCTGTTGATCTGATTTTCTGGTTGCTAAATGTGATCATTAGTGGGAACTTGCACTTCAGATGAAGGAAGAGAGAGGAGTCGACATCCTGCCTGTTCTTCTTTCGGGGCAGGTGGCTGCCACTCTCGAAGATGGGAGGAAGGAGTTGTTGGAGAAAAAGTTCAGCACATTTGATCACTCCAAGTTTCCTGACTCACTTCATGCTCATCCTTTGAGCCCTCGCCGCCACACTGTATCTCAAACTGTCAAGATGGTCCTGGAGCTGAATGGGCCCTTTGCCCATTCTGACAGCGATGTTCTCAAGTAATGCAATTGCATTTTTTTGTTTTTGTTGTGTTTCTTGAACCTTTCTCACACAACTTTGGATGTACAACAGAGTTGTCACTGCTGCAAGGAACGTGTACAGTCGAAGGAAGGCTGAGAAGAAGACTACCAATGCATTTTCAGATATTTCACTCTCCAGACCCAGATTGAATGAATTGGAAATGTGGCTGACTCCCCTGTCTGACATCATGGATGATGAAAGGCAGGCCCTTCTGAAGAATGTGCTTTCTGGCTCCAGACAGTGGCTCCTCAATAGAGTGTTTCAGTTTCTGTCACCAGACAAACCCTCAGCAGCCAGCACCAACAGGGTGATGTGGTTGAAGGGTGTGGCTGGAGTGGGCAAGTCTGTGATGGCTGCCATGGTCTCCAGAGAGCTGGAGGCTTTTGGCATGCTTGGTGGCATGTTCTTTTGCAAGCATGACGATGAACGTCGCAACAGCGCTTGCAACCTGGTTCTGACCCTGGTATTCAGTCTTGCAAAGTTCAGCTTTCGGTATGGAGAAATTCTTCTTCACATCAAGCAAGACAATCCAGATATTTTGTCCAGACCTGTGTTTGAGATGATGAAGGTGCTGCTTGTTCAGCCGCTGCAGAGCGTTGTTGATGCCAAGCAGCTAGATGTGCCAGTTGTGCTGGTTGTGGATGCCCTGGACGAGTGTGGTGCTGTTGGCAAAAGGAGTGATATTCTGTCATTGTTTCAGGAGCTGAACAGGCTGCTTCCTTCAAATGTGAAGTTGCTGGTAACTGGACGCCCTGAAGTAGACATTTCAAAGGCCTTTGAGATGATTCCTGTCACTGAAATTGAGCCAACTGCTGAAGACAACATCAAGGATCAGATTGAGTACACACAGAATTTTCTGATAACGTTGAACGCTGAGCAATCTGTGGTGGACGATGGATCCAAGCTTCTTGTGTCAAAGTCATCTGGGATTTTTGTCTGGCTTGTGACTGCTTGCACCTACCTGAGGGATTCCAATGCTGAGGTCATTACCCTTGATGAAATCAATGCTCTGCCAGAGGGAGACAAGATGAATGGCCGCATTGATAAGATGTATGACAGGATTTTTGCTGGCATTTTGGACTTGGCCATTTTGAGCCAATTGGAGCCCTTGCTTCACACTGTGCTGTCCATCATTGTCCTTGCATATGAACCACTGACTGCAGCAGCCATGGTGTCGCTGCTGGATGGGACGAGCCCTGGAAATGTGAAGAGATGCATCCGCATGATTGATCCCATCCTTGTGCTTGATGCTTCCTCAAAGAAGATCAGGATTTTCCACAAGTCTGTAAAGGATTACCTGACTGACCCATCCCGATGTGGGCTGTCTGTCAGGATTGAGTTGAATGATGGTCATGAACAACTTGCAAGACTCTGCATCAGTGCACTGAACAAGAATCTAAAGTTCAACATGTGTGATCTACCATTTGACAAGTTTCACACTGAGGTCCCTGATTTCAATGAAAAAGTTGCAAAAGGGCTCCCTGTCCATGTCAGATATGCAGTGAAGCATTTTTGGGAGCACTGCTTTCATGACTCAAGGAAACTCTCCCCAAAGACATTTTCAGCAGAGTATCAGACAACCTCAAACAGCCTCTTGGTGGAGATGCAAAATTTTCTTGAAAATCACGGACATCATTTCCTTGAGGCCTGCAGCTTATTGGACTCACTCAGTCTGGTGATTCCTGCCATGACGAAGCTACAGACTTTCTTGAACGATTCTGGAAAGAAAACCTTGGGAACGTTGATGACAGACATGAAAAGAGTTTTGATGTAGAGCTGGGGGTGGCAGTCCTCTGGTGTGTGACAGGAGGTTGAAGTCCTCTTGGCCATCATGGCAGTGTGCTGGGTTCAAGTCCCAGTGCACCTCACTATTTCTGCAGGCTGCTTAGGTTGGACTGGGTAGGAGCCACTTGGTGATGGAAGGATGGAGGGTAAATCTGTGATGCCTCTAGGTTCCTGTCAGTACATCTAGTCAAATCCATTTCTCTCAAGGTGATATGAATGAGTTGTCTGGTCAGGTACTGCTGCAGGAATGGTCTCTCAGGTATGCCCCCTCCTCCCTGGTTGTTGGCTCCTGTGGCCTCTGGTGGGCCTGGTCTTCACTGGGTTCAGACCCTCTTTCTCTCAGATTAATGCCTGTGATGTCATGGTGCCACATTTGGGTGAGGGAGTGGGTGTTAACCTTCCTTGCTTCTAAGATAGGGAATTCCTCTGGCTTGGTGAAGCAGATGTCTGTGTCCTAGTAGGATGAAGTAAGAAGAGTCCCACTGTCTCCCACCCCTGTGTGCCCCCTCCTTGGATTGAGTTGGAACTTCTCCTTGGAGTGAGACAAGTTGTGTCTGGTTCTGTTAAGTGGAAAACAGTTCTGATTTAATTCAACAGACACCTCTGCACACTAACTGTTCCTTGTGTTTGCCCTCTGTGTCCAACCCCCTCCAACTTAGGGCTTGTCTTTGACTGAGAGGGAGCCTTGCTCATGGTGGTGGCTCCAACAGACTGGGGTCTGGCCACTTTCCTCCCCACTCTCTTGTCTTCTTCAGTTGGATTGGAGTGCTGCACTTAGTGCCGCTCCCTGGAGCTTGCTGCATCTTGCGCCTCCAGCATTGTTACCGGATTTCCCAGTCCCCTTTGGCTTTGGCTTTTGCCTCCCATTGGGCCCACTCTGTGTCATGGACCAGAGAACCCTGCACATTCTTTGCTAGTGTGCCACCTTTTTTCACAGTTGCCTTTGGTCTGAGTATGAGAGTCTTCTCTTTGTGTGTAGTAAGAGAGTTTCTTTGTGTTTCTTGGGCTTCTTAAGACTCCAAATACATTGTCCTGTCTAGTGACCCCTAGACATCTCCTTTTTGCCCTTTTTCGCTTTTCAGGATTGGTATTTAGATCATTGCTCTATTTGCCACCCATAGCCCAGGGTGAGGATTTAGAGAGCACAGTCTCACACCCACACCTTTCGCACTCCTCACCTCCCGCCACTCCACTTTCAATCCAGCTCCCTTCACGAATCCCTGCTTTCAACCAATGGATGTGCCCCTCCTCCCTGCTGACCTTGCAATACATACCGTCACCCATCCTTGACCAATTGGTGCGCAGATTTTTGGGTGGAAAGATAGTGTACCATACTTTCTCTTTTTTTCCCCCTCTTCTTTCACTATTCAACTCTGCATAAAGCTAGCCTCAGCACCAAAAGGCCAACACTCGTTTTCATTTTTTCATGCCTGTCTGCCGCAAGTAACTTTTGCGGATTATTGGTGCCCCCCACCCCAGCACACTTGCATGCTGCAGCCCAAATCACCCCCTGCTGCACGGTCTGGCACAACACTGCAGCAATGTTGTTTTTGCTCTTGCAGCATTGGACCGAACCCCCCACCTTAAGAAAGTTTTGTTTCTGGGCCTACAAACAAGAACACAACTACATATATGTGGTGCTGCAGCGGCCAAAGCAAGCATTTTTTCCCTTTGTTGGGGAGTAAAAAATTCGTTGGGAAAGGAATCAGGCCCACGAAATGAGACCCAGAGACGATGGTGGCAGAGCAATTGCACAAAGGAAAACGACGTTAAGACATGAAGAGAAAAAAAACGAGTATTGTGCATCACTGTGTGAGGTTGACGAAAGACGCAAACAGTCATACACTGCAGTTGATGGACAGATCAAGATTCTGGTTTTCCCAGATTCCAGCACTCCAACCAGAAGCACAAACACACAAACCCACATATAAGGACAGGCAAAAAAAAAGAAAATTCAATTCCCAACAGTACTCAAAGACCCTCAAAAAATAGAAAGTTCGAAGTACTACAAAATTGCACCACAAAATTTTTCACAAGCCAACAGAAAACGATCCATTTGAAGACAACCATCGCAAACAAACAGCAAGTTAAAGAAAAGGATCACTTCGGCGACCTCCTAAAAAACCCAAAAAGTCCACGACGACGACTGCCTGGATTTCCATGCAGCCGATTCAACGAAACACCACCAGAATTTGCAGTAGAAGACAACACATCCATGGGACTCAACGCTGCATCCTGCACAATAATAGAAGACATCAGGGAAAATTGGTCCCCAAGAAATTCAGCAATGTCAGCATGCCCACATCTTTTGGCAACATCCAAAGGTCTTTCACCATCTGAGTTAACAGCAGAAGCATCTGCGTTCTTAGAGAGCAACAGCTTCACAACGTCCAAATGGCCGCTATAAGATGCAATGTGGAGTGGTGTCCACTTGTCCTTGTTCTCAGCATCCACAGTGGCACCTTGCTGCACCAACCACTTCACAACTTCCAAGTGGTCGCTATAAGATGCAAAGTGGAGTGGTGTCCACTTGTCCTTGTTCTCAGCATCCACAGTGGCACCCTGCTGCACCAACCACTTCACAACTTCCAAATGGTCGTTCTGAGATGCAAGGTGGAGTGGTGTTGACTTGTTGCTGTTCTCAGCATCCACAGTGGCACCATGCTGCACCAACCACTTCACAACTTCCAAATGGCCGCTCAGGGATGCAAGGTGGAGTGGTGTCCACTTGTCCTTGTTCTCAGCATCCACAGTGGCACCCTGCTGCACCAACCACTTCACAACTTCCAAATGGCTGTTCCCAGATGCAAGGTGGAGTGGTGTCCACTTGTCCTCTTCCTCAGCATCCACAGTGGCACCCTGCTGCACCAACCACTTCACAACTTCCAAATGGTCGTTCTGAGATGCAAAGTGGAGTGGTGTTGACTTGTTGCTGTTCTCAGCATCCACAGTGGCACCCTGCTGCACCAACCACTTCACAACTTCCAAGTGGCCGTTCTGAGATGCAAAGTGGAGTGGTGTCCACTTGTCCTCTTCCTCAGCATCCACAGTGGCACCCTGCTGCACCAACCACTTCACAACTTCCAAATGGTCGTTCTGAGATGCAAAGTGGAGTGGTGTTGACTTGTTGCTGTTCTCAGCATCCACAGTGGCACCCTGCTGCACCAACCACTTCACAACTTCCAAGTGGTCGCTATAAGATGCAAAGTGGAGTGGTGTCCACTTGTCCTTGTTCTCAGCATCCACAGTGGCACCCTGCTGCACCAACCACTTCACAACTTCCAAGTGGCCGCTATAAGATGCAATGTGGAGTGGTGTCCACTTGTCCTTATTCTCAGCATCCACAGTGGCACCCTGCTGCACCAACCACTTCACAACTTCCAAATGGCCGTGATTAGATGCAATGTGGAGTGGTGTTGCCTTGTTGTTGGTCTCAGCATCCACAGTTGCACCCTGCTGCACCAACCACTTCACAACTTCCAAATGGCCGTTCTGAGATGCAATGTAGAGTGGTGTTGCCTTGTCCTCTTCCTCAGCATCCACAGTGGCACCCTGTTGCACCAACCACTTCACAACTTCCAAATGGCCGCTCAGGGATGCAATGTAGAGTGGTGTTGCCTTGTCCTCTTCCTCAGCATCCACAGTGGCACCCTGCTGCACCAACCACTTCACAACTTCCAAATGGCCGTTCTGAGATGCAAGGTGGAGTGGTGTCCACTTGTCCTTGTTCTCAGCATCCACAGTGGCACCCTGCTGCACCAACCACTTCACAACTTCCAAATGGCCGTGATTAGATGCAAGGTGGAGTGGTGTCAACTTGTCCTCTTCCTCAGCATCCACAGTGGCACCCTGCTGCACCAACCACTTCACAACTTCCAATTGGCCGTTCCAAGATGCAATGTGGAGGGGTGTCCTTCCAGTCGAGTCAACTTCACCAAGGCTGCTGCTATTTGCAAGAAACCATTCATGAAGCTGCTGGTCATCATGAATGCTTTCAAAAAAATGCCATTTGGGATCTGTGTTTGTCTTTTTTTTTTTTGTGAGAATTCAATCAGCCAGGTGTACAACTTACAGATTTTTGCAATTCGTTCACCCATTTTCCAATCGTATATGTGAAGCCATATTTGGAGGCTGTCATTCCAGATGAATCCACAAGGTTGTGGTCAGCCCCCATCTCCAAAAGGGCACGGACGGTTTGCGAATGTCCGTTCATTGCTGCAACCATTAAAGGGGTCCTGTTCATTTCACCATGTTGCATCTTGTCACCCCAACTATTGCCTCTGGAGTCCACATTTTCACCTCCTTCCTCAATCAAAGATCTGCATGCTGACGTCAATCCTCTCCTTGCAGCCTCATACAGCAGGTTTGAGGAAAAGACTCTTTGTTGCTTGGCCCTTGTGACAAGTATCTTGCCATGTCCTGCAGCAAAAACACTTTGAACAAGCCATTCCGACTTCCACATGATTCCCATACAAAGTGCTGCTGGCCCAAACTTGTCCACATCAGCAAACTCCTTCCACTCAGCCCAACTGGCAACCACATCACGCCCAGCTGCATCCAGATGGTCAAACCAAAACTTGAAGGCATACTGGGCTGTGGCATTCTCAGGGATGAACCCAGCAGTCCCATTCAGGACTTCATACTTGTTTTCAACAGATTGATAGTGCTGCAGAATAATCCTCAAACAGGACTGAGCAATTTCATTTCTTGCTTCCAAAATATCAATGAAGAACTGGCGGTCTGAACATCTTGTGCTTGAAATAAGGTGATCTGAGAGACTCTTGTGCATCACTTTGGCCTTGCCATGGTCACTGACATCTAGAATACGATGAATCTGGAATATTGTTAATATTGGTTATAAAATCAAACTGAATTAGAATTAACACTTGCCTCAACAAGGACTTGGCCAACTACATGAGGTGCAACACCCAGGAGCTCAGCAATGACATCTTGGGGTATGGGTTCCTTTGCAGCAAGAACAACCTTCATCACAAGTCGAAAGTTGTTGGTGTTGACCTTGCTGGATCTGAAAAACTGCTCATACACTCCATCAATACCAGCACCAAACCCCTTGGCGGTGCTGACAACTTTGTCTGCTGGAACTTGGGCCAGCTCATCGCAGGCAATGCGAGCAAACTGGAAAATGCCAGAAGACCTCTCATAGATCTCAGCAGACACTCTCTTCACATCATCTGGACTCAGCACACCACCAGGAAATGACTTGGACAGAGTGGCTTCAACAAACAGGTTCATGTCATTCTTGTTGGCTTCATCACTTGGGACAAGGACCATTGAGTCCATCTTCATCATGGTGAGGAAAACATCTTGCTCAGGCCTTCCAGTGGTGAATATTCTGACAAAGGGAGGCAGTTCCCTTTTGGCCTGCACAAGGAGATCCAGGAGTTTCTTCCTTTCATTGCTGTCAGGAGCTCCACATTCATCCAACGCATCAACAACCAGCAGAACATTCTTCAGCTTGTCGCTGGAATCCAATTGCTTCAATCCTTCAACAACAATCTGCTTGAAGGCAACCTCAGGGTCCTTGAGAATACTGGAATCTCCATTCTTGGCATCTTCAGCACAAGCAGCATCACAAAACTTCCTGAAGGAAGGAAGCACACTGCAAAGATTCCAGATGGTGGTGGCAACAACTTGCTGGGGGCTGCTCTTCTGCACATCATCATGCCTGCAGTAGAATATCGACCCCAACACATACTTGGCAGGCAGATGCTGGCTGACAAGCCACGCAATCACAGACTTTCCAAGGCCAGCTCCACCATTCAGCCACAGCACATTGCCCACATTGGCAGACTGGAGCCAAGAGTGCACATTATCCAGATAAAACTTCCTGGTTCCATCCACATAGGCACTCTTGTGTCTCTCAGCATCAACAGCAATATCTACTGGCTTCAGCCAAAGTTCCACTTCATCAACAGGTGTCTGAACAACAGCTGCCACAGGGACAGGCTTCTGACTCTGACGCAGCTTGATCTCTTTCACAAGGAAGGCCATCTGAGCATCCCATCCAGGGGATCCAGGAACTTTGCCAGCAAAATCAGCATACAGCAAACTGAGAAAATGTCAGCAGAGTCCTCTTGGATTCCAAATTGCAAAAGCAACTCACGCTGCAGTGATTGCAAAGACTTCTCCCTGAGCATCCTCTCCCTGCTGCAACAGGCGCACAGGGACATTTGGTTTCTTGCGATCCTTGGCATATCTTATCTCCACCAGGCAGTTGTCAGATTTCTGGTCCCAGAGTGAGTAAGAGTTGAAGTGAAATACAAATCCAAACAGACTGCTCACCTGGTAGGCAAGAGTGAGCACAGGGACAAACACTTTGCTTGAATCAATCCCTTCAGCCATGGCCTGGTTGATGGACCCACTCATATTGTTCTCATCAAACCACACATCTAATCCATGCTTCATTTTCAGGTCTTCAAAAATCTTCTTCACAGTATCTTTGCTGTCCCACCTGAAAATGTCCAAGTCAATTGTGGAGATGCAGTGACACCACTGTGAAGCCACTTACTGGTACGAAAGGAAGCAGTCATAGACTTTGGACAAAGCAGAGGCAATGGGTGGAACACTTGGAAGAGCCTTGGCAACTGCAGCACCTTTGCCCTTCCTGAGGTGAATCTGAAAACGGGGCAGGTTGGGAAAAGATGATCCCTCAATCAAGTTCTGGACATAAGTGGGAGCTTGGCTGACACATTCCAGGTCAGGGCCAGACTTGAAATAAACTTCAATGTCTTGGCCGAGAAAAGCATCTGCATTCTTGTAGATCTGTGGATATGGATGTCAGAATGAATGTTGCGTGAGTGGGCGCACTACCTTCTCGGTCAAATTCTGCAAAGTGGGATGATCAAGCTCAAGGACCTGAACAGCTGGATCGTCAAGGTACTGGACTTTCACCAAGTGCTTTTGGGCATTGAGGAGCACAAAGCCAGAACTGTTTGTGGACATGGCTTGTTTGGAAACAAATATTAGGAAAACTGAAAGCCACCAGCCATCAACCTGTCAGCAGAAGACTTGCAGAGGAAAAATGAACAGGCAAAATGATTCTTACCAGCAGAAATTCAAAGTTTTCGTCTTTGAGGATTCAATCAGGTTGCTTCCAACGACTGCGTTTGCTGAAATGTTCTCAACTTTGTGGCATGAAGTATGTGGGGTGGGGAATGGAGTTGTGGTTGGGCATTGGAACGATTCATCAAACGAGTGGAGTGCAGGTATTGTCGTGACAAGTCTGGTGGTTGTTGTGTGGATATGCCATCTTACCAGGGTGCAATGTTACTGGATCGTTGTACTTGGGAGAATCTGGATGATGCAGAGACAATGTTCAGACGAAGGATGCAAAATCCAACTACTGCCGGGGGATTGGAAGCGGGGAGTGAGGAAACAGGAGAGGAAGATTGTAAGGGGGGGGGGAAGTGCATCTCTTTTCGCACGACCAGTTCAATCTGCTGCCAGATCGACTGACGGAACGGGAGGGGTATGCATGATGGTGGAGTAGGAGTGCATCATGTTGGGTACGACTTGTGGGTCGGTGCGGTTGTACAGGATATGTATCGAACCTTGTCCGTTCTGTCTTTTGATTGATCTATTGTTAGTTTGTCCGTTCATTCAATGGATCGTTCAGTCCGTTCGTTCGATGGATCGTTCGGATGAAGCACGCAGGGAGGGGAATGAGATTGGGCGTCGCAATGATGCAACAAGTGGGTGTGGTGCAGTGTGGTGACAAGTCTGGTTGTTGTGTGGATACGTGATCTTACCAGAGGGGCGCAAGGTCACCAGATGGTCGTACTCTCGAGAATCTGGACAAGGCAGATAGCATGATCAGATGAAGGATGCAAAGATCCAACTGTTGCGTGGGGATTGGAAGCGTTGAGATGGGAAGTGGGGAGATGCTCATCCGCCACGCGCGTTTTGCCACAGCAGGAGCGCATCGCTTGTCGAACGTGCGACGATCTGCCGCCATTTTATGACCGGCGGATGCAGCGGGAGGGGTACGGATCACGGGGGAGGACGGGGGCGAATTGTGCAGGGTAGGACTTGTGGATCACCCCCTGCGGATCTTACGGGATACGTTTGGGCCACTTGTCGATCGATCGTTGGCTTCGTTCGGTGGATCGTTCGGTGGCGGGCTGAGTTGTCTTTGTCCTTTTCTTCTTCTTCTTCTTCTTTTCTTTTTCTTTTATTTTTTTTTTCCTTTTCGGTCTTTCCTTTCACCATTCGCCGCTCTCCTGTCGTCCTCCCCTCGCGCTCACCAAACGACGACGACACTGAACTTTAACATTCTGGCAGGGCGCGCGGTCCCCGAAAACTACAAGGTCCAACGCCGTGGACGGGCGGCCGTCGATTCGCTTCTTCAAACCGAAAGAGATCCAAACGGCCCCCGGCGCAGCCGCACTTTTGTGTCCAAATGAAAAGGTCAGACGGCCACTTGGCGCCATCTAATCGCAATCGCGGCGGAGACGAAGAAAAGTAGTGGACTCACAAACCGCACTGTGCCCTTCGCGTCCTCCCCCGCGCAACTGCTCATAGGACCACCTGACGCTCCAAAAGCTCGCCGTCGGCGAGGTCGCCCTCGCGTCCTGCAGCCGCTGCGGCCGTTGGTGGCGTGCACGAGACTGACAGCATGGTTTTTTTTTTCCGGACGCTGGATTCCCAACCGCCACCGTCCTTGACGGTATGGATGACGTCTACCTCAACGACGTCAAACTGAGGCAGCGGGCTTCATTTCCGCTGGCTTGCGGAAGGGGAATGAAAGCATTTGCCAGCGAGCTTCGACTCATCCGTAGACGCCATCGCCGCATTCGGCGCGAGAGGTAACAAAGAGCCGGATTGGAAGCTTAAGGCCTGGGGTCGTGGTGTATTTTGCAAGGTCTTGACATTTTCTTTCTCCCTCAAGAACGAATCCCACCAAACGCTATGTTGGGAAGTGTGGGTGCATCCCTCAAAGCGCTGTCGCTCTGTAACAGGCTCCTGTACGCCACGTTGATCGGAAGGACTCAAGCGGTGACTATCACTGAGCTGGAAGCTCCGTTTCGGCAGAAGGACATTTCGATAAAACTCTGACGGCCCAGATCGCGGAGCTCGAAATCCGGAACAATATCAGCGAAGAAGAGCGCGACAATTGACAGCATACCATCGCTCTTTTGCAGGAGCGCCTGGCCCTGGTAGAGTACGAGCGCACCCGCCGAGTCGATCCGCCCGACGTTCCAAGACACGATCAAAATGGCCGCGCGAACTCGCTCCATCTGCACCCAATCAGGCTTCCCGGCAGGCCCGCCGAAAGCTGCACCTCCACCACCCACTGATACCAATGGTAACCCTAACAGCAGCACGAGCTCGAGCCACCAGGCGCGCGGCGAGGGCGAGGGCGAGGGTGAGGGAGCCCGTCAGAGATCGGTCGCAATGGAAGATTTGCTTTTTTTAAAAGAGAAACAAAAAAAAAAAAAGAAAAAGAAAAAAGAAAAAACACACACACGACAAACATGAAACGGCAAGCAACACCACCCCCGGCCTCGACGCCGCCGACAAACTGGTGGAACATGCCGATCGCATTCGACCCGCCCCCCACGCACGCCACCACCGCGTCTGCAGCTTCCCCGCGCCGCCCTCCGCCGTGGGGCCGCAGTATCGCCGCCTGCGTCTCGCGTCTCGCTCGCCCAATCACCGACTGGAACTCGCTCGCGATCGTCGGGAACGGGTGCCGCCCGATTGCAGACCGGATCAGGTAGTGCGTCGTGTTCACGTTCGCCACGTCACCCAGTCGCGCATCGCCCTCGTTGATCGCGTCCTTGAGCGTCTTGGACCTGCTCGCACACTGGGACAACCTTGACCCCGAGCAGCTTGATATGGACCACGTTCAGCGCCCGCCGCCGCACCTCCTCCGCACTCATGTAGATCGCACAGTCGAGCCCAAACTTGGCGCACGCCGTCGCCGTCGCGACGCCGTGCTGCCTGGCGCCCGTCTCGGCGATGATGCGTTTCTTGCCGTTGGCAAGGAGGACCTGGCTCAGCGCGTTGTTGATCTTGTGCGAGCCCGTGTGGTTCAAGTCCTTGCTCTTGATCCAGGTCCGTGCAGCCACCTGCCACCTGGTGTGCTGCGAATTTGCGTGGATCAGGTTTTTTGTTATGAGGGTAGCTACAACGCGACGCTTAGACGTACCAGCATGCTCAGTCAACCGCTCCTGCGAGGTGCAGCAGGGACGGGCGACCCGTAAACAGGTAGTACGAGCGAAATTCTTCCCAGAACGCGGGTTCCTTCATCACGGCGTCAAAGGCCTGTTCAATCTCGCTGAGGAAATCCACCAAGGCTTCGGGAGCAACCTGCCCGCCAAACTGACCAAAGCGGTCGTCCAGGAGGTGCGCGGTCGTCCAAAATAAATTTTTGTTTGAGACGAGAATTAGCGGGGAGCACGATGACTCTATTTTGCCGATCGAGATCAAACAAGCGCCGTCCCTGAAACAACACCACAAAAAAAAAAAAAAAAAAAAAAAAAAAAAAAAAAAAAAAACCAACCAGCTCGCCAGCGCTATTCCTTGACCTCGGCGGCGGGAGCCGCCCGCTTCGTCTCCGCCGCCGCCACCACGTCCACCTTCTTCTTCTCCTCTCCCTTCCGCTCGGCCCTCCCCTGTCGCCTCTGCCGCGTACGCCTCGACGA